>JAJJMA010293674.1:82383-117533 GCA_023529015.1 Papaver nudicaule
CAATGGGTTAAAGTACTTAAAGAAGGAAAACGAAAGCTCAAACTTAGTTTAAGTACTATCAAACATGAAGATGTGTTTGCTATTTGTTCCATTTAGCATGAATTGGATGCAGGTGTGAGTTTATCTCACTTTATGAGTGTATTTGCTAAAGCACGCTTCTATGGGTCTAGCTCACAGTAAGTGAGAATATGCTAATCTTTTAAGTGATCTTCACAGTAGTGTCCCTAACTTCCCTGTGCTTCCTCCCCGTGTGTTATCAGTGCAATCTAGGATCTGTGAGTGTTCAATGTAATTACAAATACATATATGCGGTCATAGCACTGTATGCTTTTTCTCATTTTAATAACTCTGTTTTGATGGTACCTTGCTTGGTATCTAAGGGACAAGAGCAAATATTCCTGCCCTCTCTTCATTCTTGAAATTGTTTTCTTTTTGAATGCTTCTCTTACATTTTACTTATCTTTCTGATCTACATCTGTAACTTGCGTTCATTTCAGGGATTTTCTGCTACATACATCAACACAGTGTGTGTTCCCTTGACAGATGCCAAGAGAGATTGCTAATTAACAGAAACCACCAAAAGCTTCTGTTCTACGTCTAGATGAACATGGTGTAGAAGTAGATGAACATGGCAATGAAGGTTTGTTTTCGCAGTTTCACTCTATCGCCTCTTATCAGTTTGATTTTGAATTGCTAACTATGTTCGATACAAACTGTTAGTTCATTGTAGCAATATATTTCCACTGCTAAATTGTTGCATACATTGTGAACCTCAATACTAGCATTTGTTCATTGGCAATATGCATCCAGGTACACTAGAATAACAACTCCATTCTAGTGCATTAGAACAACAGTTTTAATATGTTCTACTTTTTTGTCAGAATTTGTGCGGCAACTTCGGATCTTGACAAAAATGCATACTCAGCCTATTTGCCGACAATGTGAGTTTTGGTGCACTTTTGTTGAGTTCCCTTATTCACATGTACGTTGAAAGAATATTGAGGAGCATCTTTGAAAGAATATTGCATTAGCTAAGGTTTGTTATCCATTTTTTTTTTTTTTAGAAGTTGGGAATCTCTGTGAGGAGCATCTCTGAAAGAAATATTGCATTATCAGGTTATCTAAGCTTTATGACTTTTAACTGTTGTCATTATCTAAGGTTTATGACCTCTAAGTGTTTGTGGAATTGTCTAACAGATTGTTTTCAATCTAATATCCCCACACACATAATGGCACGGACTAGATATGTACTGTAGGGTCTAATCAGATTGAAATAAACTTAGTTTAAGAACTTATTTTAGTTAGTTGAATGTTGTTTTTGAAAGAGCTCTAAATTTTGTCCTAGAAATGAAAGAGTTGTAGATGTTTGAATATGGCTGGTGAAATGTGAATTAGAGAGAACGCAGATGTCTGTATTGATATTTTAGGCCTGTTTTCGCACATGATATCAGTTGAATTGGCTTTGCGTTATAACTATAAAGTTGTAGATAATCCTCTTACAATTCTATAGAGATATAACTTGCTTCGAAGGTTTATTCTGTACCAGTGCCAATTGGATTAAGTTCTTTCATGTTATTAGTAAGTTAATCAGTTTCTCATGATGATGTACATATGTTCAAATTTAGGATTTAAATGGTCTCTGCTTCGAAGTATGATAAATGTTTTTTGCTTTTCAGGTATCTGCAAGTTATACCCACTGTTTTAGTTAACGAAAGTGAACACATTGGTACCGAATTGAGTACTTTCATCCTCGATTATAGCCCAAGGGACATTGTTGCTAATTTAAAGAGATTGTTGAATGGTGAACCGATGGTGCCCATGGATCCATGCTCTGCAAAGTTTGATGTAATTTTGGTTGAACTTATCTATGCCCAAGAGTAACAGTAATTGGGCACAATCTCAATTTTTTTTAAGCATCGCAATTCGATATTTTAAGGGCATGATGATAAGAATGGCAGAGTATAAGGGGGTATATGATGATAGGAGGCCAGTGACTTTAGAGCTCAATAGAGATAAGTGAGGGGAACGCTGTGTCCAAGAGATTTATTTAGCACCTTATTTGAATTATCTATCCCAAGGATTTTTGCGCTATTTGTTATTAGTTTCGCGAGACTTAGATGTGCTGGCTATGAGCTTGAGGTGTGTGCACATCGGGTTTGGAAACAGACCAAACCAAATTTCATAATTTGTTAATGATTTTATATCGTATTGGTTTAAATTTGTATCAGTACATGTTTCTGCTGTTTTAAGATTTCGTTATGTGTATTCCCTGATTCTCAATCTCAGGACTAGAAGGAGGAGCTAAATCTTTCATCAAACATTCTGGAGTCGCTGCCAGATTCCATTGGGTTGTTGGTGAATTTGGAATACTTAGTATAATAAAACCCCAATCACTTATACTAATACAGGTTTGAAATTCCTTAAACCCCTTTGTTTCTTTTTGAGTTCTATGCTTTTTTTTTTTTGACAAAATACTTTAGTGGCAGTGACAAATTTGATTTGGGTGTCTCATTTGGCACCTTAATTTGACTATTGAGAAGGTTTCTTTCATGTTTTTAATGCAGAATTATTGTAAATGGAGGACAACCGACCTCCTCCCCGTCGAAGTCCTCGACTGATCCAGCTACCTCCTGTCCGCCGAAGTCCCAGACGAATCGCTTTATCAAAACAAAGAGAGGATCAACAACAGGTGTACAGAATTTTGGTTAATGACAAACGCCAATCAATGACTGAAACAGAAAAGGAAGTGTTTCTACAAAATCGTCGAATCCGTGAAAGAGAGAAGACAAATGCATTGACTGAAGAGGAAAGAGAAAGACAGCGTGAACGTGATCGTATTGCTTACCAAAAGTGGAAGCAAAAAACAATTGGAAGAGGTAATGCACCAGTTACAACAGCTATTGGGCAAGCAGACAATCACCAAGATGAGCACGCCACAGAGACATCCCAAAAGAAAACGGGAAAGCCGATTGCGCTGGACCAGTTGACTGTAGGACCGTTCACGTCTATGAAGAATGGTGAGAAAATCTACTAGAGACCCCAGGCTGAATGACATCATTTTCCAGTTACATTGAATCCTTTTAATGTGTCGTCCACTTTATTTATTTTATCAATTCAGTCCGATAAGCCGTAACCCTTTAGAAAACGTGTTAACCAAAAAATGACTGCATGTTTTTTCTTCTTATACAATGTGATGCAGTAGCTATTAGGGGCAATAGAATAGTCATTCCCGGTCAGCGTCATGATGCCAATGATTCGGAAGCATCACGAAAGAGAAAGGGCACGTCGATTGCACCCAATGACCAGGTATGCACTTACCCTAAACTATGATCATGCTTAGAATATCTTCTGTCTTTCTTGGTTGTCATTTACTTGAGTATGATTCCAGCTGAGGCTCATTTTTTAAGGTGAACAGGAACCCTGTCAAGCCACCAGCTGCGTTCCTGTGCAAAAAACAATTGGAAAAGTTAATGCACCAGCTACAACAGTTATTCATATCCAGAACCCTACAGCTATTGGGCAAGCAGACAATCACCAAGATGAGCACGCCACAGAGACATCCCAAAAGAAAAAGGGAAACCGGATTGCGCTGGACCAGTTGCCTGTGGGACCGTTCACGTCAATGAAGAATGGTGAGCAAATCTACTAGAGACCTAGACTGAATGACAATTACAGTGAATCCTTTTAATGTGTCGTCCACTTTATTTAGTTTATCAATTCAGTCCGATAAGCCGTAACCCTTTAGAAAACGTGTTAACCAAAAAATGACTGCATGTTTTTCAATCTTATACAATGTGATGCAGTAGCTATTAGGGGCAACAAAATAGTCATTCCCGGTCAGCGTCAGGATGCCAATGATTCGGCATCACGAAAGAGAAAGGGCACGTCGATTGCACCCAATGATCAGGTATACAGGAACCCCAAACTATGATCATGCTTAGAATATCTTCTGTCTTTCTTGGTTGTCATTTACTTGAGTATGATTCCAGCTGAGGCTCATTTTTTATCGGTGAACAGGAACCCTGTCAAGCCACCAGCTGCGTTCCTGTGCAAACTGTATTTCGGAATCTACTGTCCAAGCTATGTCGACCGAATGAACAAGTTTTTTCCCGATTGTTACCTTCGTGCAAGAGTCCAAGACTCAGTCTACATAGAGAACCAGTACATCCATTCGACATTAATGAACATGAGCGTGAGGCATCTCGAAAGAGAAAGGGAAAGGGAAAGGCGGCACCGTACCAGGTATCTACTTTCTCCAGACTGTTATTGCTTACACAAACGATCATTCCCTTGCTATTAAGTGTGTGATTGCTTGCAACATCCAAGTTTCCATGGACATGGCATGCACCCAAAACTGCACCCCGCATACCACAACCATTCAATTCACTAGGTGCACTGTCAATGAATATCACTGATTTCTCAAATGTTTTTCATCCGAGCATATCTACCACTAGAGCATAGTACTCCCTTGGATGCACGCCATATTTTCCCATAAGCTGAAAGATACGCTGTCCGATACTAAACCCATGTGGCTACAAGCAGACAAAGGCATCAAGAAATGTGACTATGATTTACTGGCATGTCAACCTCTCGACTCTTTTACAAGCCCTTTCTGAGCAAACCCAGTTAGTGGTGAATTCCAAAAACCAATATCCTTTTCTAGCATCCGCAAACAATAGTACTAAACAATTTCATGTCTCGACATTTTGAATACAGGTCAAGTAAAGCGTTTACTGTGCATATTTTTAAGCAATGTAACTGCTCACTACTTCAAATAAGTGCTAGACTCATAGAGCTATCAATTAGTATCTGCTAACCACTTCCAGTAAGTGCTAGACTCATTGCGCTAATAATCCTGGAGGCATTAGATGCTACTCAAGTAGCATCAATTATTCTTAACCACTTCCACAGAACCTATTGTTCCCTTTATGTTAAGAGTGTGATTCCACTTAGTTAATTCATTTTTCATTGTTGAATAGGTTACGATGAATGAACAAGTTGCTGCCCGGTTAATTCCTTCGCGCAGGAGTCCGAGATTCATACAACGTATAGAACCAGTAAATGTATCTGAAGTTAATGAACATGAGCGTGAGGCGTCCCGAAAGAGAAAGGGAAAGGATGTTGCACCGTACCAGGTATGTACTTTTGCGTGACTGGCTTAGCTTTTAGATAAATTATATGGTTTGGTTGTTGGTTAACATCCTGTTACTTAATTCATAAAGGATATATTGTTACTTAATTTGAAACCTTTGTGTTCAGTATTGCCTTGGTTTATGTATTTGGTTTTCTCTGTCTAATTTGTTTGTTACGGATGGGAAGCGAGAACATATCTCATGGTGTTGAAATTCTCTGTTCTTTTGTAAACAGAAACGAAGCCGAGCGAATAGCAGTATTCATGGCAGAAACATGAGTGGAAAATTAGTTATAGATGGCACAAATGATATGGACCACTACCATTATCCAACAGATGATAGCACCACAGATGACGGGGAACACTATGAGATGTACGTATCCAGTTTGTGGGATAGACATAATAAATAAATTTTAATTACACTTATTCATGCTTCTAACCGTCTTCCGTTGTGCATTACAGAGATACCAGTGATGATGACTCTGTGGTAGATGATTACCGAATCGACGAAGCCGGAGCCAGTACAAGTCGGAGCCGACCCATTCCCCGCCGAAGCCCAAGACTTCTTGCTCTAGCTCAACGTCGAGGTAATAAAAGGTTAATGAAAGGTGTGCGGCACTTTCTTGGTAAGATGGATGTAAAATGTATACACTGTGGAGCGCTGCATTTCATGGAAGAAAGGCTCACTAAGTCGTCTCTCAAGAATCCGACCTTCGGTACATGTTGCCTGGAGGGAAAGATAAAACTTCCCAACTTGAGAGTACCTCCGGACGAGTTGAAAAGGCTATACGAAGGTAGTGATGAACTTGCAAAGAGTTTCCAGCGGTACATCCGCAAGTAAGTAACATTCATACACCGCATTTTTGTCACAAGTTAGATTTTGAAATGAATGTTTGAGTCATGTCATGATATGCTTGCTTTAGTTAGTGGATGAATGAGTTTGTCATGTATGTTGCTGGGGTTGTTTCACAATTATCAATTAGTCCAGTAATTAAGAAATGAAACTTGGTATTGATTAGTCACTTTCTTCCCATTTGTGAGTTTTTTTCCTTCTTTTATTTGAATTGGAACCAACACAGGTACAATACTTCCAATGCCTTTACGAGTTTGGGATGCACGCTAAAACCCACTAAACTCACCGGAACAGGTCCACCGTCGTTTAGAATTCATGGACAGCTAAGGCACAGGACTGGAACGCTCTTGCCTGAGAATGAGAGTGGCGCCACATACTCACAGTTGTACATATATGATCCATTGGCTGCCAAACATAGGAGGATTGAGCTGAACCCAATGTTGCACAGTGAGGTACTTGACATCATACATCGAGTTCTGTCCACCAATAATGCATTTGTTCAAAAGTACAAACAAGCATACGAAATACTTAGAAGCAACGAGTCTAGAGGACTTGACGTCCATGTTTCTCTCAAGTTCGATAAAACATCAGATCCGAGACGCTACAACCTACCCACAGCAGATGAGATAGCCGTGATACTTCCTGAAGACGGAGTAACTATCAACTCAGGACCGCGTGACATTATACTTCATCTCAAGGGAAGTCGTGCTCTACAAAGAATCCATGAGTGTCATCCAGCGTATTTGCCGTTGCATTATGTTCTTTTGTTTCCATATGGTGAATTGGGATGGGAACCGGGGATGGTACACTGGGATGTATAAAAAGGCGAGGAATCAAATACACGACTCACACAGATGGAATACTTTTGCTACTATATATTTCAGAGGGATGGTGAGTACTCGACGATTCTTAGAGCGTGTACGCTTTTTCAGGAATTTATAGTGGATGCTTGGGCCGCGACTGAACAGAATCGTCTTCGGTGGATTCGAAAGAATCAAACCAAGTTGCGAGTTAAGAACTACAAGGGACTCGCTGATCTTGGGGTTTCTGGCAACAAAGCGGTGGAACGTGGTCAACCGTTTATACTTCCATCTACATTCATTGGAGGTGCTCGACACAAGTATGAGATATACCATGATTCGATGGCGATCACCAGGTACAACAAACACCTATATATGTTTAATTTTGTTGTACTTGGATTAAGTCGTAGGTGTTAACTTTGTTTTTGTTTCTTGAAAAGGTTTAACCACCACCCGGATATATTCCTCACCATGACAGCAAATCCACAATGGGAAGAAATAACAAGTAATCTATTAGAAAACCAACAACCGCACGATAGGCCAGATTTGATTGCAAGGGTGTTTGAGCTAAAGCGTAAGGCGTTGATAAAAGAAATACAAAACGTAGAGTGTTTGGCAGAGTAACTGGTTACGTATACACTATAGAGTTTCAAAAGAGGGGTCTGCCGCATATGCATATGTTGATTTTTCTGGCCAAGGAAGATAAGATACACACTCCGGAGCAAGTGGATAACGTCGTATGTGCTGAGTTTCCAGATGAAGAAAAAGATCCAGAACTTTTTGAGACAATACAAAGATGCATGGTGCATGGACCCTGTGGTACGAGGGGACCGAAAGCAAATTGTATGGAAAATGGCAGGTAAGTCTTTTATGCTTCGATAAATATATTTAACAAGATACGCCCACACGTGTGCACCCACAATTACATCCAATTGGAAATCATGCCACTTCCCAAGTGTTGGTGCTCATGAACAAATAATCTTAATATGTGCGGCAAACACTATCCAAAACTAGCTTTTAATTTATGATTTACCAGGTGCACCAAAGACTATCCAAAAACTTATGCTGAATCAACTTCGATTAGTGAAAATGGGTATCCAGTGTACCGCCGCCGACGCAACGACACGCGAGTTTTCAGTTATCGCAACAAGATATTCACTAATATGGATGTGGTCCCTTATAATCCTCACCTTACCAGGATGTTTAATTGTCATATCAATGTTGAGGTATGTTCCAGTGTGCAAGCTGTAAAGTATATACACAAGTATATTTACAAGGGACATGATTTGACGATTTTGGTTGCCGGTGGAGCTCCCGACGAGATTCTTCAGTATCTGAATGCGAGGTACATAGGGTCACCTGAGGGAGCTTGGCGGTTGTTGGGATATCGTCTACATGAAGAGGTTCCCAATGTAGTATGACTAGCGGTCCATCTTCCAGGAAAGCAACGAGTTGTGTATGACCCCGAGGATACTGTTGAGGAAATCCATGATACAGCTGACAACACAGTAACCACCTTGATGGCATACTTCGACTACAACAGGTCAGTAGTATTCATCCATCACAGTGGCCCCCTAGCTTTACTTATTATTTTTAGTGCGATATATAGTTTCATATTGTTTGTAACACTATCATCCTCTGATCCTCTGAAAATATTAATGTATGCATTTTTGTTATGCAAAAAATTATGAGTATTGCAGTTTAAATCCAGAAGGGGAGGCATATCTTTACCAAGAATTCCCACAATATTTTGTATGGGATAAGGTTCATAGGGTATGGACTCCTCGAAAGCAAGGGCGTGCTATCGGGAGAATGTATTTTGTCGCTCCAAACAGCGGAGAGTTGCATTATCTGAGGTTATTGCTTACAGTCGTAGCCGGGGCAAAGTCGTTTAAGCACTTGAAAACTACAATAACGGATGGTGTTGAAGTTGTCCACCCTTCGTTCAGGTATGCGTGTATTGCTCGGAATCTGTTGGAAGATGATGGAGAGTGGCAGAAGTGTTTACAGGAGGCTTCAGTTATACAACCCGGACATCAGCTGCGACAACTATTTGGTATTATTATAACCAAGTGTAGTCCTACACGTCCCGAAGTCTTATGGAAGAAATTTGGAAAGCATATTTGTGATGATCTAGCAAACCAGATTCAGAGACTTTATGGTATTCAGAATCCAACAGATGAGCAGGTTCTTGACTATGGTTTGTATTTGATGGAGAGAATAGTGCACGAGGAAGGGAAGGAAATGAAAGATGTGGGAATGCCGAAACACACCGGAAACTGGAGCAAGGTTGTTGGGAACCGTCTGATATGGGAGCAGAAACAACTTCAGTTTGAAATTCAAGAACCAGCGGTGACTTCAAAAGTGGATGAATTCAATAGCGAACAAAGAATTGCATTTGAGACAATAACGGATTCTGTTGAGAATAATCTTGGTAAAACATTTTTCTTAAATGGTAGTGCTGGAACGGGAAAGACCTTTTTGTATAACACACTGGCAGCATCACGTAGAAACAAGGGTGATATTGTCTTGACAGTTTCTTCATGCGGCGTCTCTGCCTTGCTTCTAACTGGTGGAAGAACGGCACATTCGACTTTTAAGATTCCATTCGAGCCCCTAGCTGATTCCAAATGCAACGTGGAGTTCGAGGATATAGAGGCAGAATTGTTTCGTGCTACCAAGTTGATTATATGGGATGAGGTAGCAATGCAGCACCGGTTTTGTATTGAAGCAGTGGATAGAACATTGAAAGACGTGAGAAAAAGTAGTGAACCGTTTGGAGGAATCACTGTTGTGCTTGGGGGAGATTTCAAGCAAACTTTGCCGGTTGTAGAAAAGGCTCGCAGGGAAGAGATTGTTGGAGCATCGATTAGAAGCTCTCCTTTGTGGAGAAATGTGATTGTTCTCAAGCTAGTGCAAAACATGAGACTTGATAGTCGAGATCCTGATAGCATTGCATTCGCTGAATACTTGGTTCAGGTACGTCATCCATAATTTACTATAGAAATTTTGTGTAATTTCTTTAAGATGATAACTATAGAATTTGGTTACTCCCTTCGTGCATACTGTCACGTGGTAATTTACTTTCCGTTCAACTTTGAATCTAGGAAATCTAACTTAGCAAAATGAACATCGATGCATTTGTTGTGCATTTTTCAACTTGACTCTCTTTTTTGCAAACGACTAATAAAGAATAAAAATGTATAACTTGCAATGCTCATTACATAAATATGCTCATGTCATTTATGCAGGTGGGTGAAAATCCGGAACCAAAAATTAATTTGCCGTCTTCGATGTCAAGATGTGGTGATCTACTTGAGCTGATTTCAAAGATTTATCCTGGAATCGAAAGTATCAACAAGCCCACTCCAGAATATTTGAATGAGAGAACGATATTATCTCCAAGAAATGATGAAGTTGCAGAAATAAACAAGATGGTATTGGACATGTACAAAGGTAAAAGTCACACATTCCTCGCAGCGGACAAACAAGAGCAGATGAATGGTAATGAAGCTTCAGCAGGTGCAACGTATACAAGTGAAATACTAAACCAACAAAATCCATCCGGATTACCTCCCTTCCAATTAGATCTCAAAGTCGGTTGTCCTGTTATGCTGTTACGTAATCTATCACCTACAAGTGGACTCTGCAATGGTACTAGGTTAAGAGTAGAGATTTGCGAGCCACATGTCATTGTGGCGACAATTCTAACTGGTGACAAAGCTGGGAATGTGGTTTTTATCCCGCGGATATCATTAACACCATCTTCATCGAATGTTATTCGAATGACGAGGAGGCCAATCGGTTACACACGTGGGGGTAGATTTGAGGAGTCCCGTATTCAGCCATGGACAGCTTTATGTTGCACTGTCTAGATGCACAACCGCTGGAAGGATTCATGTGTTACTTCCAAAAACCTGCACCGCACACGAAACGACAAATGTGGTATATCCAGAAGTTCTGTTATAGTTGAGTTTGTTATACATTTTTTTTATGTTCTCAAACAAGTATAACCTTTTATCTTTTTATCTTAATATTATTTATTTAAAACTATTTTATATGGTACAATTTGTGTAAAATACAATTATAAAATTGCTTTAGAAGAAAAATCCACTTCCGTGCCATTATGGCACGGGTAAAATACTAGTGATTGTATAGGTAAAGAAGGATCTGATACAAACTAAGGTGAAAACTAAGGTGAACTCTTTGGATGAGAGGGAGATCTAAGATATCAGAGAGAGAGAGAGTGAGAGATACGGAGAAACGGCGGAGTAGAGTTCGGGGCAATAGTAGTGTTTGCCCTAAAAGATAGATCATCTTATCCATATTTATAGAGACAGCAAAACCCTAGCCTCCGTAACCTTGTCTTAGTCTATGAGTCGTGGTTCAGGTGGTTGCTTGAGAGTGAGTTGACTAGCACCATGCACTTGTTGTAAAATTGTTGGGCCTTTTTCCCAGCAACTTATATTCGTGATCAAGTTCAAAGCTTAAAAATGATCATTGACCCTATTAAGCAACAGGCATATTACATAAAGCTCAAGCCGAAAAGAATTCAAGGAAAAGAATTTGTAGTGAAATAAAAACATGGGCTATTTAAGATTTGGTACCCAGCAAATGACCAACACATAGCGTTGGTACCCAACATTTACAAAATTAAGAATTGGTACCCAGATTCAACGTTGACCGTCAAAGTCAAACTTTGACCCAACAGTTTACAAAGTTTAATAGTTTCAATTAAATAAATATGGAATTTGACCATCACATCCCTAATCCTTATCTTCTTCCTCCCTCTTCTAATTTTTCAAGAGCTATTCGACCATTTCTCTGGTACTTGAGAAGGAGCCCGAGATAGGCATCACAAAGAAAAACAAATTCATGAGCTTTCTTCAACAATCCTCTTATTCTTTTTGAAAATGTCACTTGCCGTGTTGTTTGTATCTCAATCCTTTCGATCTGTATCTGATTCTTACCTCTTCCCATACTTATATATTTGATGCCGATCGATATATATATATATATATATGGTGCCGGTGATTACCTTTACCTGTTCCTTCTTCGTTAGGGCAAAAACCTATACAGCAAAAGCAATTGATGACAAATGTTTTTGAAATTAGTCTTCTTAATTTCCTTTCAAGCCTCCTTCATTTTGGCCATACATGGGCAGTCTCTCAATCCCTTTTCAAACCCTAGATTAAAGAACCCCAATAGACAAAAAATGTCTTGGATTGGTGAAGAAAAGCCCTGGATTAAAGAACCCTAAAATCAGTACCTTTTATGTACCATTTCTTTTGTTGATTTGGGTTGCTTCTTCATTTACTAATGAGAATTTCTTGAGGTCGATAGGTTATTGTATCTCAACAATAGGGGTAAACGGAGGAGGTTTAGATAAAATTGGAATTTCTAGGCTTCCATTAATGGAGTTTAAATTTTTTGGAACGTCTGCCATGGATTGAAATTTCTCAGGTTACCATGGAGCATAACACTGAAAATATCCTCAAATCAGGCTTCCTTTTCTGCTCTGAGTAAGTTCCAGAGAGAAGAGTGGCTCGAAGTTCATCTACCACATCAGAGGAGGGCAAATATGGAAATTTGAATTGTAATTAATTAAAATAAATTTATAAAATTAAAAATATGAAAACTGTTGGGTCAAAGTTTGACTTTGACGGTGAAAGTTGGATCTAGGTACCAATTCTTAATTTTCTAAATGTTGGGTACCAACGCTATGTGTTGGTCATTTGCTGGGTACCAAAACTTAAATATCCCTAAAAACATTATTGAATTCCAAATCCTGAAGTCGCTTCGAGCTACCAATGCTTTCAAACCTTGTGAATTGTGAAGGTTGAGACGACCATACAAAAGAGTGTTTTGCTAGTCCTAGCTAGCTTATCAACAAGGGTCTGCTATTACCTAATCTATATAATAAGGAGACATAGCCTTTGTCTAGAGTAATCCCGGCCATCCAGAAAACGATCGTGCGGCTGGGATATAATATGGTTTAAAAGTAAACCGGAAGCGTCCGATTTTATTACATTTTACGACAAAGATTATATCGTGGCCCGGACCAAGGGTAAATATGCGAAATACTGTGTCTTTTAGATTTGCTTATCGTGTCATCGTGAATTTCGTTTGTCAACTCATCCATAAATCATAGCTAATCACTCCTGAATCAATTTGAAACTTCAAATTAATATGTACACAAATGGAAATTATCAAAAAACTTAAAAAATTATGATACAGTTGATTAATGATTTATGGAATAGCCTACGCATCTACTCCATATATAATCTAACCGTATCACATAGAAGGAAATAATAGATCAAGGGATCGATAAAAAAAAAAAAAACATCAAGGGAGGTAAAGAGTTATCGTGCAAAAAAAAATTGCCAAAATAAAAATAAAAAAGATGGAGGAGGTGGTTGGAATAAATGGCTTATATTGCTTGAGGAGTTTGGTTGCTCCTTCACAGTGACGTTAGTATCACATCCGACATAAACTTCAAAGCCCTAGCAAGACTACGAACCAATTCAAAATAAAAGAAACAGCAGCATGACCGGCTAATATAAACGAAAATGAACATCTAATAGATAGAGGTTGTCAAATCTAACTCTAACAGTGAGTTACCTTTGGATTTTCCTGCAACTATTGATGTGTCTAGGAAAGACTATAGAGATTGAAAGCAAAGACGTGTGCATACAAGAGAGCTGGACAGGGCAGGAATGTTAGAGGAGTTTGGTTGGTGTAGTAATATTTGATTTGAGATTTTAGGACACGGACCTCGAACCAAACCAAGTAAAAAAAAAAAAAAAAACACTGCGTAATGGGGATTTTTTTTCTTCCCGAAAGGTAGTGGGGATTACTATGGCCGGAACACGCTACCCGACTAACTAAACATTGTGGTTCCTAACTACCTCGACTACTATAACCCGACTAAATAAACACATAACTATGACCTCATCAACTAAACAATGAGGGGTTTTTATTGGCCGGGACTGTAGACCACATTACATAACATTTAGAAGGGACCGACCATAATGGGGTCATCTATGGATTAATTGAAGGATAACAAATGATGCGCAATTTCTTTTTTGCGAAGTAACAAAAATAATCAAAGTGTGAATGTAAGGATCAAAAATAGTAGATCATGTCGACTGCCGAACAAAGTATTTGCGTTCAAGGCAAACGATGGAGATATGAAATTTAGTACTTGAAAAAGAAAAAGGAACTCAAAGAAGATTAAGGTGAATCTTATCTTTTGGAGGTGCTATTTGGTTTGAAAAGGAAGTGACTAATTAAGTGGCCAGATTTTGACGTGGTCTTATATATATAACTTGCAGCATATACATCAATGATGAATGCATATCATCAATTGGCAAGTTAAGCAAACATTATTTACTACACTACATTCCATGATTCGATTAACTAAACATGCTACTATGATTGGACTGACTAACCATATTTAAGGTTGATTAATAAATATGTTATTATTGCGCCATTGTCCGGCTAACTAAGCATGTAAATTAAAAATATCCAATCTAAATATAACCCCAACTTTAATCCAATGGTGGGGCGATAGATGTCGTCTAATTTGACCCGACCGATTCAACGCTAAAAAAATTAATCTATTGGCTCAACACCCGAGCCATAGGCCCCCAATCGTGCGGCCGAGATATAATTTTGGTTTATGTGTAATACAGATCGTCCATCTTGAGTTTGATCAACGGTAAAAATTAGGTCACAGAACAGTTTAATACCAGAATGGGTTAACTTGAGATTGAGATTGGGCCAAGGCTTCATCGGCCATCTGAACCATGGTTCGATTTAGGATTTACTGCGAGCACTCAAAATCTGAAATAGACAGATACCCAGTTCTTCGTTGAGACGAATTCATGTTGTGGTTAGTTTAAGTTATGATTCTCAGTTCATCAATCTTCAATATTGAAATATCAAGCTTCAAAACATCAAGCTCCGGAACTGATGCAGTTGAGAAATTTGTATTAAAAAAAACTTAATCTATCCTGTCAATTTGCAGTTCATAGTTACATTTCAATTTTTTTTTTGTGGGAACCTTTTCCATTCATCAATTGAAGTGAAACTTTTCAATATTTCTGACTGTTTGCGTAGATGGGCATATGTTTTGAAATGGGTTGATGGGTAATCATGAAATTGAATTTCTGGCATTAGATTGAGGTTGTCGGAATTTATGGATTTATTTGGTTTGTTTGTAGATATGAAAGCCTATTGCCAGTACACGTACCTTAAGTATTTGATGAAAGTATCCAGTAAGAACTTGCTTTACTTGGCTCGATTTATGGTGGTTTTTGGCAAGTATTTGAGCAAGATAATGGAGGAAGAAGTTATGCTTATGCCCTTGATTGGGTGGTCGTGTTTTAAGGTTTAAGACATGATTTGGACCCTGGAAGAATAAAGAGCATTGGGTCATTGGTTTGCGGGACTCTACAAGGACAAGATTCAATATGTTGTGGCATGAATTTGGAGAGGATAATTTTGAGACAAATAGAAAAGAAAAGGGTTGCACACCGAGCTATATATCATCAACAACAGCCTCAAAAGAAGAAAGCTAAAAAAAAAAAAAATACTATGACTAATTAGGTGGAAGTGGCTTCTATCACACAAAAGATACATTTGTGTGCTACTAGGCAGCATAAACAGGGTTGTGAACTATGCAAAGCATAAACAATATGTCGCTTAATACAACGGGCGTTAATGGCAAGCAAGATAAAACGACTAACACCAGCCCTTCAAGTTGTCAAAACTGGAACAACATTACTTGACTAATATGTCAATGGAATTGTTGGCAGTATTTTCTTTTTTCTCTCTTTTGAATTTCTTTTGCTGCTACGATAAAATGCAGCTGAGTGTTTTAGTCAAAATTTATTAACTACTCTACAAGGAGAAAAATTTACAACTACATCTCAATGACAGTTTGTCAATGTGTTGCTAAACACAAAGCAATTAAGTGGCTCAAGGCCCGGATAATGGAATATCAAAGAGGTTCCACAACTAACTAAATATGGAACGTAAAAAACTTCAATCTAGATAAACCCCTGTTTGATCCACAGTCGGAACCGCAGGCTCAGGCTAATTTGATCCGACCGACTCAACACAAGATAATTAATCTATTGGTTCAACTTTGGGTCATAGGACCAAGTAACGGAGCATAGAGGCATCAAAGAGGTTGAGCCCCGGCCGAAGGCCGGGGTGATACCTAGTCTTTAGTTATAAATACAACTCCAAAAAATTTAAGACCCAAAAGATGATGTCTAATTTCTCCAAAAATCCCTTGAATCATCCAAAATACACAAAGGAAGACATCACTGATTAACTTAACTGCTACTTCACAATCTGACTCAGGTAGGCCAGCTTCGCGTATAATGCCCAAAAAACTCCTTCCTTCACTACTAAACATTCAATCCCTGAGTTAGCTACGCAGTGACAGGGCACAAGGAATGAAGGCCTAAATCTGTTATTTTACTGCAAAGATAGGTATCCATGTGTCAGTTTACCACTGCGATTTACTTAAACAGAAAAGTGGCGGATAGGTAAGGCCTTCATCTTTCTCACTCTTCACCATCTGATTCGGCGAATAAGTCGTCGGAATAGGTATTTGTCTGAGCTGTGAGCTTTATTACCTTTTCATTTACTCCCTTCGTCCCATTTTAAATGACCGCTTTGACTAAGTCAAAAAAATAAGGAGACCAAATGAATTTTCTAATTTACCCTTATTTAATATGGAGAAAATAATTGAATTTCTATTTTTAAGTAGGAAATAATAAAGAGGAAACATATGATTTTATTTTTGAAAACTATAAAAGGTAAAAGAATTCAAATATTGTCAAAGAAAATATATTCATTAATTTGTTTCCAGTTTATCTAGATATTTTTTAAGGGTATATTTGCGAGTTTGTTAGAAAAATACAGATATAATTAGAAGCTGGCCACATTTTTGAGACAAATGAAAATAGAAATTAGGACATTTAAAATGGGACAGAGGGAGTACTAATTACTATAGTCCGTGTTGTCATGCTCACTGGCATCTTTTTCTTCTTTGGGTCAGACACTTGACCAGGTTCTGTGTCAGAGTTGTAAGTGATCCCAGAGGACTACCTATAAATGATTGATATAGACCTTGACCCTGTTATATTTACAGAAACGTCATTAGGGTCTAGACTTTTGTGATAAATCACAATTGAGAAGTTACATAGCTCCTAATTAGCGCAGCGGTCTGGACTCTAAAAGTAGGGGTCTAGACTTTTCTGAATCTACATGGCGCTTATGTGGTGATCCTTAATTTAGGATCTACACATTGGTAAGTAAAGACCTACACTTTGAAAATTAAAAAAAATAGCATTTTTATAAACTCTAAATATGATAAACATAAGGTCTACATTTTGGTAATTCCAAAAATATCATTTTTATAAAGTCTAGACTATGATAAACATAAGGACTACACTTTGACAATTCTAAAAATAAACATTTTTTTTTTTAGAAATGGTATTCATTAAAGAAAAAATATGTACAGAAGTTTGTGTACAGAGAATATACACACAGTAAACAGACCCTTGTACAGGTTGTAGTAACAAGTGTTCATCTTCCTACCTTATTGTAAGCTGTAAAGATTACAGATTTACAAAGGTTTCCCAGTGATGTAATATCTGAGTTATTGAATAACTCGACAGCCAACCCCCCATTACACCCCAGAAACATAGATCCAATTTTACTGCCGTCACCATTTCATCTTTACTTAGTGATTTCCTGCCGTAGTGCTTATTGTTCCGCTGCTTCCATAGTGCCCAGATGATTGCATAGGGAATCATCTGCCATACCGCCAGTTTTCTGCTACTGAATCTTGTAATCCTCCAACACTTCAGCTGATCCTCCAAGCTCCTTGGCATCACCCAAGACACAGACCAAGAGTTCATGAAATAATGCCACAGATTTAATGCCCACTCGCAATGTAGCAACATGTGGTCAGTATTCTCATCTGTATTGCCACAAAATAGACATACAGTAGATGCTAAGTTGACACCCCTGTACTGCAGCATCGTTCTTGTGGGTAGTGAGTGATGTAATCCTGCCCACACTATGAATGATATTTTTGGAGGAATCTGTCTACCTCCTAATAAGTTGTGAAATGAACAGTCTGGATATCTTTCCATCGCCTTCAGGTACATCTTCTTAGCCGTGAACTCACCTTGCAGTCTATCCTCTTCATTCATTAGCAAAGTCACCCCTCTCAGCTCATGTTTTAATTCCAGCAGATCGATACTTTCTGCTGGATTAAGAGTCCTTCTAAAGTTGAACTGCCATTCTCCTGGTTTCATCTCCGCGACAGTAGCCTCTTGTTGAGTGCTTAGCCTAAATAGCCTTGGATATTTCTCTGCAAATGAATAACTTTGTAACCACCAATCGAACCAGAACCTTGTAGCTCTGCCGTCACCAACCTGAAACACAACACAAGTTAGAAAATCTTTCTTAACTTTCTCAATCTCCAACCACATACTTCTTCCCACAGATTCATCAACTCTTCTTTGAACCAGAAAGCCATCACCAGAATTAGTCTTCTCACTTATTATCTTCCTCCACAACGCTCTCTTTTCAACTGCGTATCTCCAGTGCCACTTTGCAAGTAAGCTTTGATTCACCAACCTTATATTTCTGACTCCTAATCCACCCTTCACCACAGGCCTACAAATCTTCCACCACGCCACCCAACTCATCTTCCTTTTATCATCCTCCTCCCCCCCATAGAAATCTCCCCATAGGGGCCAATGAGATTCTGGAGGCATCATCTCTGACGAATCAGTTACTAAGCTTCACTCTCTCAACGGAAGAAGATACAAGGCGATGGAAATGGACGAAAGACGGTGTTTTCACAGTAAGTTCTTGTTATTCGGCACTGCACAACCATGGAACTTCTACTGATTTCCCTCACAAAATCGTGTGGAATAATTATATACCACCAAAGGTGTGTTTTTTCACATGGTTGGTACATCATAATTCCATATTAACACAAGACAACTTGGCTACAAGAGGGAAAAATTTAGGGAACCGTTGCTGTATGTGTAGAAATGATTTAGAATCCATCAACCACTTGTTTATTCACTGCAAGGTTGCGACTGAGATATGGAATGAATTATTTGAGAGCTCACTAGTAGAATCTGGCTCTTTTGCCACGCGACATATCTTGTAAAAGGCCACGCTAGCTATAACAGCCACGTGAAAAATTGCCTTTCGCGTGACCGTTCTTAACAAAAAACCACGCTCGCCCTTTTCGCGTGGCAAAGAATGTCACCTTCAAAAAAAAAGGCCACGCATTTCTTCTGGTCGTTATTCCTCGTGTCCGTTGCCAAATCAAAGGTCACGAGATCCCATTCTAACGTGTCTGTTTATGAGCTGGTAAACAGCCACGCCAACTTTGTCACGCCATGGAATGGCCACACGAGGTCGATAGGATTTAACGTGGCGTTTGATAGATATAAAACCACGTGAGATATCTTACTTTGGATGCGTGACAAGAATAATGGACTTTTGTGGACCGGGTCAGTTTCCCCAGTCCATAGGCTCTTTTACAAGATAGCCCATGCAACAGGGAGAAGTCCTACACGCTGACATGAAGGGCTGAACCAGTCTCAAGCCCATTGTTAGGCCCCCCACTCCATAAGCTCGTTTAATCTCACACCTTAAAATGATGGGCTTAAGTTAAGGATACAGCCCATGATAGAATTTTCTCAAGCCTAGTAGTGACTAATTTTAGAGGAATCCTAAGACCAGGCTCAAGGCCCAGGGTTAGCCTGCCTTCTTGAAGTGTGTTAGCTACGCATGTTGGTAGGTTGTTATTTCAACATAACGCACATACTGTTGAACACGTACACTAACATAACACACGCACGCACGCACGCACGCACTAACTAACTACATTTCCAATGAGGCGTCTCTTCCATGAGACTCTCATCTCTTGAAATTCCGTTAACAGTTTGGTAGAAAATGTTCATAACGATTCACAAAATCCGTTGACAATCTGAACAGCCGTGTTTATTCTTTTCCGAAAGGGTACATGCATTTGCACCTGTGCATTTGTCTGAACAGACGTGTATATTGGATGTCTATATAAGTTCAGTATTCTACACAATAATCCTAAATATCCTTATCCCATTATTCAACACTAAAAACAATGGATAAATTACCAGAGGATTTAATGGATAGATTACCAGAGGATTTAACTACAAAGATTTTAGTACGTCTTCCTACAACAGAGAGTGTGTCTCACAGCAAATTGGTATGCAAACAATGGAAGACCATCCTTGGCAGAAGAAAAACTGGTCTACTTATCTCGGCTTCATCAGAGTACTATGGAGGAGATGATGTTACACACCTCTTCTACAGACAACGACTACGAGAAGAAGACTACTCAACAATGGCGAAGAATTTCAAAAATCACCCGGTTAGTGGAAGTACCAAGTTTACTTTAAACCCAATAGTTGGATCTTGCAACGGTCTTGTGTGTCTATATGATTTTCACGACGGCGCACAAGATCCTATATTACTTATGAATCCAGCAACAGGTGAGTCCCTCGTTCTTCCAGAAAGAGACTCGCGGCCACGTAGAACACCACGAATTTATGGCAGAGATGTAATAGGAGGTTTCGGCTATTGTGAAGTTACCGCTCAGTATAAGGTAATTAGAATTGAAAGAGAAGGCTCAGTGGAAATATTCACTCTAGGCGACAAGAGGGGATGGAGGGTCATCACACAAATACCGTATGTATTCATGGAATCTGGTTTATATGCAAATGGGTGTGTTTTTTGGTTCGATCATTCTGACCACACTTATGGATCTGTAAACAGATTAATATCCTTCGATTTGCATACTGAGGAATTTCAGTTACTTACGGAACCACCATACAATCAGGTCCCTGAAAGGTTTTATTTGGATGATCATCCAGAAGTTGGAATGATGCTGTTTGGAAGTACTCTCTGCGTTTACTGCAAACATAATGACTTTTACAATGACATGTTCAGGATTGATTTTTGGATCAAGAAACATCCTGAGGTCACTTGGGAACGCGAGGCGAGCATTTTGTTGCAAAAGCCAGACGTCATATGGCCGGCGTTTAGGCCGGTGGCCTTCGGAAGTCACAAGAACATCTTGTTATGGGACTGCCAACAATTATCTTGTTACAATACTGAAACTGGAACCTTGAAGGAAGTCTGGGGGGGGCCTTGTCCTTGGCAAACACGCATAGGAATTGTTCCTCACATGATGAGCAATGTCTCATTGAAAGATTTTGGAGGACAATCTGGGGGGCTCATTAATAAAGTACGTTTTTTGAAGGATTAATGCTACTCTTTAGGAAATTATTACTACAATATTATTTATGTTCTTTTGTATTTCAGTTTGTATTCTTCTTTTTTACCGATTTCTGGATGTTGTTATTTGTATTTTATATATTTTTTTTATTGGTTTCTGGATGTTGCTATTTTTGATTACTATTATAGAATAACATTAAAGTTTGATTAACAATTGATCTGATATCCCTGGTATTTAAATTATTGATCAAAAATGAACTAAATAACCATGATCACTACTAACTACAGACCGGTATCTTCCACGTTGCCAGCAACAGCAAATTAGAACATCATCTGGATAGGGGATTCTTAGCATCCTTGAGTATTTGGTACATTTCTAAACATTTAGTAGCATCCGCTGAAATTCCCATTGGACATTCAGCACTTGTGCATTGTGCAGATCATTGTGGTGGGGCAAGGGAATTTCTCCGTGCTCAGTCCATATGGTATACTTTGGATCCATTCCCCTCATGTATAAATGGTGTCGTACCTCCTTCACTCTGTGTCTGTAGAGGTTTAAACATTTCAGACATGGACATGAAATAACCGGCTCTTCAGTGTGCAGGATCGCATACTCTAGAAATGCCTCGACTCCATCTCGATAAGGCTTTTTGGCTCTATCGATGCCAATCCAAGATTTATCCATCACTCTAGGATCCGTTGTGAAATCACCCACAAATTATCAGCTACCTGGTCACATTCGAAAATTGATCATCACCCACTTGCAGATTCCAATAACAAACAATTCAGTAGATCATTAGTAGTGAAGATGAGAAAACGTGCGAACCGAAGCTCAGAAATGTTGATCTGCTACTAATAACATCCTGAATTACTGTCGCACAGAGTAATACGTACATAAATATGATTCTATTAGTGCTTCGTGGTGTATGTTTATGCTTTTGGGTAAGATCAACAAGTTTCGTATAAAAAAAAAAAAAAAAAAGATCAACAAGTTAATATGAAATTGAATGTTTCTGTTCAGCACTGGAAATCCTTCATAAATCAAAAATCACTAGAGTTATAACCAACAATCCCAAAATTCAGATGCACAATGAGAACATACATATTGAAAAAACAAAGAGTGCGTGGATATGAAAGTATATGATTATTTCACGTGATATAATCACCAGACTAGAAAAACAAAGTATCTGTCTAGTTTTCCAGAGATATTAGAAGATCTAAGAGATTACCCTAGATTTGAAAGACCAAGCAAAATCAGCTGCAAAAGAACTTGGTGTGCCTGGTAATGAACAAGAAACCAACTATTTGGTTAGCATGCAAGGATGATAGAAAATTCAAGACATGATACATGGACATGTGGGCGTGTAAGTTATCAGCCAAAGAGCTTCGCTTGACTCTAGGGTTTCGTTAAACGAGGAAGGTGAAATACAACTTCTGCGCCCAAAAAGTTATATAAATGACTCGCTTGACTTCAGGGCTGCTAAAAAATCACAAAAACTCTAAGCCCAAGAGCAATGTCACGAAACAAAAACTTAAGAATAGGGTTTTTCTTGTTAATTGTATATCAGGTCACGGGCATGTCCATGGCTTTTGATTTGCTTTTGTGTTAGGGGATCCAATAGTAACTTTGTAATTTTTTCCGTTTCTTTAAAAACTTGGACTTAGCGATGAAATCATGATACAAGTCTGTGTGGTCGTAACAAAACAAGAAAAAAGACCCAGGATTCAAAACACTGGATAATATGTATACAAATTATTCACTGCAAGTCCGGATAGACTACTTGCAAAAGAAAGAAAAAAGAAAGAAATGTACAGTAAGATGGTTACTAGAGAAAGCATGTCTCATCCATACTAGTATTTGCAAAATGATTCACAAATCACAATGGGCATGCAACTTCGATGATCAGAAAATTGGGACATCTAGGTGCATCATTTTTTCTTCTTCTTCGGACGAACATGTCTAACCGGACCTTCAGACCGATAGTAATCCTCAATCGATTCCTTACGCATGTCACGTTTACTGATCGTCGGCAAGTTAAAATCGTTCCCAGAAAGAACCACCGTGCTAAATTCCTCGTCGACATCATCAGTATCTTTGTAATTTTTGCTTGGTACCGTAAAGACAATAGACTTTTTCTTATTTTCCTGATCTCCTACATAAAATACCTGCCTAGCTTGGGTAGCTATAATGAATGGATCCGCAGTGGGTTTTATGTTGTCAAGCTCAACCAAAACATAGCCAAGTGGATCCTTTGAGACCCCATGTTTATTGTCAACCCAGGCACACTTGAAAAGAGGAACTCTCAGTGAATGATAAGTCAGCACCCATATTTCTTGTAAAACGCCAAAGTAATCTGCCTGATCAAGGGTTGACCCCCCCCGCTTTTCTAATGTTCATGTCAGTTGCCTCTACATGTATCCCGCTATTCTGGTTCACTGTACCTTCACGAGACTTTGTCCGAAACAGGTATCCATTAATGTAATATGATTCGTAAGTCGTTACTTCTGTTTCCGGATAGTCTGACAGCCACCTTAACCTATCCGCAACACCTTCTGGAGAGATGCTGAACTCTCTCTCAACCTGCAGTCAATTATAAGGATTAGCATACCACTTGACGGATAAATTACAGCAATAATAACATTTTCTGCAAACTCTTACCTCACTTTTAAACCACTCAGGGAACGTATCAGTATGCCGTTTATGCAACCATGCATCATTTCTTGTCGGATTTTCATTTCGCACACAGTCCATATGTCGTCTAGACAGCACAGTGGTAAATGTTATACTCGGCCAAAAATCGGACACATAAAATAAAAGAATAAGTTAACCGAGTAATAATGCTTACTTAAAGTAAGGATCAACTTCCGGTGTATTCAGCAATACAGTGAGATGCGCGTTAATCCACAGATCATCTCTGACATTCTTCTGCTTACCAGCAGATGTTGGTTGTCCCGGGAAGGAATCAGAATCTTCAACAGTGTCATATCCGTCATACCTGTCAGGTGGAATTCCAACTGTCTTCATGCTTCTTTTGAACTCACCAAACATCTCAACTGTCTCTTCCAGAATATTCCCTTCTGCAATTGATCCTCCCGGCCTGTATCTGTTACGCACATGCCCTTTAATAACCTTCATGCACCTTTCGAACGGATACATCCATCGAAAGCATACAGGACCACATAGCTTAACTTCATTGGTAAGATGCACAGTTAAGTGAACCATGATATCAAAAAATGATGGAGGAAAGTGTTTCTCGAGTAAGCACAGCGTCACAACGAGTTCTTCCTGGAGTTTGTCTAGCTCTGCCACCTTGATTTCTTTCCTAGATATCGCTCTGAAAAAGTGACAAAACCTCATAATAGCGTATCTTGTTGGCTGTGGCATAATCGATTTGATCGCAACAGGCAAAAATTGCTGCATTAGCATGTGATAGTCATGTGACTTGAGTCCGATAAGCTTACGATCTTTGCAAGACACCAGGGTGGAAAAATTTGAACAGTAACCCTGCGGAACCCTTATCTTGGACAATGTTGCACAGAACTTGTCCTTCTCCTCCGTGGTTAATGTGCAAGACGCTGCTTTTATAGTATATCCACCTTTGCCATTCGGCTTAGGGTGCAACTCTTCTCTCAACCCATGTTCCTTCAGATCCAATCGAGTGTTTAATCCATCTTTCGTCTTACTTTCTGCATGAAGAAGTGTTCCGACAATACTCTCACAGACATTTTTTTCGACGTGCATGAAATCTATACAATGGTGAACAAGATTATGCCGCCAATATGGGAGTAACTGGTGCCATAGGTTAAACTTTTTCCAGTAATCTTCATCTTCACCTGTCGATCTTTCAGTTGTTTTAGCAATTTTCCTTTCGATTCTCCTCGTTATCATTTTTCCTCCTCTCCCGGGATTCACCTGCACAAAATGAACTTTGATACCCTTCTTTTTCTTTCCCCATGAATTCCTTATAGAGCATACCTCCTTGTATATTTGTTCCCCGGTCATAGGTGCTGGAGCATTCCCATGTTCAACCTGTCCATTGAACCCCTTCTTCTGCCTTCTGAATATATGGTCATCTGGTAGGTATCTTCTATGACCAGTATATGCCTCTTTGCCACAGTTGTTGAGTCTGACAGAGTACGTATTTTTCCCACACACCACACAACCTCTTTTTCCACTGTAAGGGCAACCACATAATGTACCAAGAGCAGGATAATCATTAATTGTCCATAAAACAGCTGCACGTAGAGTAAACTTCTCTTTCTTATATTCATCAAAACAGTCGACTCCATGCACAAATAACTTTTGAAGATCCTCAAGGAAAGGTTGTAACAAAACATCTATGTCCTTACAAGGCCCACCATCTATCAGTAATGACAGCATCATGAACTTTCTTTTCATACACAACCACGGTGGAAGGTTGTAAACCACCGTCAAAATTGGCCATAAACTGCGATGTTTATTCGTGCCTGTGTTTACATCAACTCCGTCAGCCGAAATGCCTAGCCGCAGATTCCTAGGATCCTTACCAAAATCAGGGTATCTATCGTCCATCGCTTTCCATGCCGGTGAGTCTGCCGGATGACGTAGAACACCCTCGTCCTTCTTTCTACCTGTGTCGTGCCATATGAGATATTTAGATATATTCTCTGATTTATACCACGCTTTCAGCCTGGGAATGATGGGGAAATACCACATTACTTTTGCTGCAATATTTTCATACACGTCGCCTGTGTGTTCGTCCACTTTCCATCTAGATTCCCCACAAGTGGGACACTTGGTCTCGTTTTTGTACTCTTTCCTGTACAGAATGCAGTTATTGATACAAACATGTATCTTTTTGTACCCTGATCCCAACAATTTAATAAACTTCTTAGCCTCGTATGTATTTTTTACCAATTCATTATCTGGAGGAAGCATTTTCCCCAGCAGATCTAGAAGTTCATTAAAAAACTTGTCTGATGCTCCGTGCTTGCTTTTCAAGTTGAACAGCTCACACATCGATGACATCTTTGTATATGTGCATCCTTTGTATAGGGGTGTTTCAGCTTCCTTCACTAGCTCTTCTATCTTCTCCCTTGGTAAATCACCCACTGTTTGGTCGACCATATTTTTAGTCTCTGCAGCATCTGCTGGAGTCTCCATCTCAAAATCATAATCACGATCATTATCACTATCAGGCCCCCTTCTTGGTGACTCTTCTTCTTCCCCATGCTCAGTCCATTTGGTATAATGTGGATTTATTCCGTGCTGGAATAGATGAAACTGTACCTTGCTCGCCTTGTGGTGATAGACGTTGAAACATTTCTGACATGGACACCAGATTCTGATCTGTTCGTTCTTGTTTCCTGAGCCGGTGTCTTCTGAATGGTCGATAGCAAACTCTATAAATGCATGTACTCCATCTCGATAAGGCTTTTCTCTTCTATCGGTGACCATCCAAGATTTATCCATTACTCTAGGATCCATTGTGAACACCAACAAATTATCGGCTAGGTAGAAACATACAGATCTTGTTGTTAACCACCTGTAGAAATGTTTATGTTGTTTTATTAAAATTCTTAATTATAGTCACAAAGGATCATGTATGTATACAAATAATAATCACAGACCACAGAAGAGAAAATATATACAAGAATCCCACATTATATGAATTATACCAACCGTCAACATATTACTTAATACACTTGGTCATTATCCGCTCATTTCATTCATTCAAGCGATTAAAAATTACATACATAATAACATAACACACATAAAAATTGCATACACACCACACATAAAAGAAGCCCCCCTAAAATTTACAATCGTTCATACAAAAACCCTAACTGACAACTGAAAGATAACCTACCAAAAAGAAAAAAAATCAGCTACTAGATTTCTTCCAAAAGAATGCAAAGAAAACTACCAATGCAAATCTAAAATCAAAGCAACAAAACAGAGAAAATCGAACAGAATAATACAAGATTCTATGGAACTGGAAGACTTACACGTTCGAACAAAGCAAGATGCTTAACTTGGAGCAAAAGTGATTGGGAATTGGTTCTGCAGGAAGATATCACACAGTAAACACAAAGTTCTATTTTCTAGGGTTAGCCTTTTCTAGATAGATTATAGGAGTAAGATTTAGGGAGAGAGAAGAGACATGGAAATCGAAATGAGATTTTCGGAAAATTTGGGTTAGTTTTGGCGGTATAAATTGTAACGACGTTGAACTGTAGTGTAAATGGAGATCCGTTAACAAGGGAAGTTATTTTTTCTTATTTAACAAGTGATCTCGTGGAATAAAAACTGAATTTTTTTTCGAAGGCAATATATATCTTTAATAAGTAAATTCGTTATACGCATTCAATGTGGTGATGTACGCGTATATTAGTAATGCCGGAAACTGTATATTCGGTCGACTTAGAGTCGTATATGGAATATACATCGCCTAACATCTAGTTACCATTAAACAAATTAGGGTTTACCTTTGAGAAATATAAATAGTGACCGAAGAGGTTACAAATTGGGATAGATCAGACGAGTACAATGAGTTCAAACAAAAGAGATGAGAGACATTTTCTTGAGCCAGTTAAGAGAAGTGCCAAAAACCCTAAGCTAGATCATCTTGAGGAAGATGAGCCAAACCTAGCATTTATTCCGCCAAACAAACTAACTACCACAATAACTATGGGCGGGGTGCAAAGCATCTCTGATGTCCCATTTGAAACGGAAATACATGTTGAAATCAATGGTGTTGAAATTCCCGCAGTTGTCATAATTGATGATGTAGAGAAGGGTACTCCTGCTTCTGTCCACGTCTCTGGTGATTCTTCTCCCCCCGAAGGTTTTGCTTCTTTGGATGACTTCGAATTGTGTATCAAAGAGGACATAGATGCTCTTCACAATCTATTTCCAGCTGTATACAATAAAGAAGATCATGATGATGTTGACGATGACTCGTGTCCAAGTGAAAGTTCTTCCTTCTGAAAGAAGGCAGGAAGATCCAAAAGGGATACTATTTATTCAATTCTGTTAGGATCTCGATCAAATGTTTCAAATTTTCATTTATTTTCTTTTTAGTTTTTTTTTTGTTAGGTCTTGATCAGGTTTTGAAGAAGTGTGTAATGGGCATTACTAATAAAATAAAGTGAATATCGTTTATATTAGGTGAATAAGCTTAAGAAACATTTTTTTTTATTTATAGGACATAAGTTATTTTACGATATAACAATTGTATCGTTATTTGTTTTTCAACCAAATGAACGTCAAATAGAAACATTTACAACATCAATTACATTTCTAAATATTTATTTATCACTTAATAAAATTAGATATTATGTATTGTCATAAATTTAATCAAAATAACAAAAATATAATGGTAATAACTAGGTATATTTCATTTTTATCGCTTGGGTTGTTTATAATCTGCATGATCTCGCACGTTATTATCGCTTGGGGGAGTTGGAGTCTACATCTATTCATGTTAATGAACTCCAATGTGATTGTTACAACCTGCAATATGCAGCTATTTCTTTTAATGATTGTGTTTTAGGGGTAGCCATATATACTACACGAAAGTTAATTGAATGATGGAATAACCAATGCAGGTTCTGCATATGGCCGTCGATTTTACCGAAAATGAGGATATGGCAATTGTCCGAGCATGGAAGACAGTTACAGACCACGATTACCAAATGCTTATGAATGGGAACTTCCGCAATGCACATATAACCCATGCACATCTGTGGAACCGCGTATTTGCAGTTTTTGCAGCTATAGATGGCAACGGTAACAGGAGGAGATCAAGGGGAATCAGAGATAGATTTCAATCCATCGCTCGTAAGATGGCACGCTTCAATGAAATCAAGGAAACTATAATGGACCCAAACATAAATCCCACAATGACAACTGAAGATGCAGTAAGTATCCACGTCCATACATGCAGCTCCGTATTAACGTTTTTAGTATCCATCCCACTGCAGCAAGCACGCACCCTTATATTTAATAGCATGAAATTCCCATCAGCATCTGCCATGTCAATCTCTTTATTTGTGAACATTATTGATCCTGGGGTATCTCTACATTTTCAGAATATCATTGCAGCGGATATTTATTTTGAAAAAGAAAACGAACCTTTCACTCATGTTAGATGCCTGGAGATATTCTTCGACCTCTGAACCATCAGTATGGGAAGTCTATAATAGGATCAGTTCAGCTTTTTTGTTTGACAGTCGGAGGAGGAATACCACAGATTCTTTTTGTTCTACGGTTATAAGCACATGAGCCACACATGTAATCTTTACTGCTGGTATTATTTCCTCATGTCTATATGTCTGAAAATATTTGCAAACACGTTAAAATTGTTGGCACATCACAACACGGCACATGGCACGTAAAAGCACAGAATGTGACTAGATTTGTGCCTATGCAACATGTCATTGATCTGCAATTGATCAAGAAAATTTTAGGGATGGTTTTGTTGCAGTACTTTGGGTATGCTCTTCTTATTGCTTTACAATCTCTCTTCCATTCTTAGAACAATGTTTTTTTTTAAAGTTTTTTTTTGTGGTTTAAGGATTATAAATTTGGAATATTATTGGTTGCATGTTTGAATTGCTGTTTATATTTTGGGGGTTTAATAGATTATGTGGTTTTTCATGGTTTCCATATCAGAACATATATGATCGTATGAGCGTGCAACTTGTGGTGGTATATATGACATGTGGGTTCATGTGGCTCAGATTTCCTTCCTAAACCCAAAAAACCCACTTTCAATCACACAAAAAAAGAAACAAAGATCAAACTTAAAGATTCAAGATTAAACATTAATTATACATATATAAACTGCAATTTTTACAACCCAAAATATTCTTATAAACAGTAATTATACATAAACAAAGGCTACTTCGCATCATAGCCTAAACCCAAAATATTCTTTCCCAAAATATCAACCACCAGATTCTTTCCCACATTCTTTCCCCACATTCAACATAAAAAAAAAAAAACTAATTAACTTCTTTCTTCATCATCATTCCTGTCAAGATTGCTTCAAGAGGATTTTCCTTCGAGCTTCAACAAGTTGTAGCCTCTCTTGAAGACTTAAAAACACCGGACCACCAACTACCAGTGCCGCGGAACTGGAATCCTCACAATCTCTGGCATCAATCTGCTGTAGAAATACTCCTCTCCTTCAGCCCTGATATCTTCATAAGCTTCAAAATGGTAACTGCAACAGTATGCATACCATGTAGTATAGTTAAAAGGTGGCTCTGGGAAATCCCAATACGCAGTAATTTCCTCCTCCTCTTCTGGTTCTAGCTCTGGCTCTGGTGCTGGTGGAGGTGGAGGTGGTACTGGTGCTGGTGGAGGTGCCACTGCTGGTGGTGCTGGTGCTGGTGCCTCTCTCATCAGATGATATAACTGATCCTGATACCACCAATCTGGTCTCTCAGTTCTGCTGGAAGAAAAATGAAGAAGCTTTCCATCCAAACCACACTTGTACAACTGCCTATTGTCTTTGATCACGTTTTTCTTGATGATTGCTCTGCATGTATTATTGAGATATGCAGGATTAAGCCATGGATCACCTATAAAATTCATCTTGAATAAGAAGAAGAGATGTTTTTTTTCTGTTTTTTTTTCTGGAAGAAGAAAGAGAAGATGGATTCCTAATTTTCCTCTCAACTGAGATTTTATAGCCGATTTTATTTATGGGTATTTACTGAAACGGTACATTTTCAGACGCAATTTTGACCATGCGTCCTCTCAATTTGTATTCCCCGTGTCTAATTTACTCGGTGTTAAACCCTCCTCCACCCACGCGTTCAAAAGGCATCATTAATTCAACCTAATCTAGTCTATTTGCAGCGTCAGGTTAACTCTGGTCGTTCACTCAACCCTTCAAATCATACATTCATTAACCTTCCTCTCATCATAATAACCCTTCATAATAACCCTTCACTCTCTTTTTACACGCAATGGTTGAGTCTTTCAAGCATTAATTCACTCTCTTTCTATACTCTACAATTCCCCTCACTAATTTACTCTCTTTCAATTGTTTGTTAGAGTAATGATCAGAATTGACCGAAGCAAGTTTTTTTTTTTTGATAAAAAAGATTAAGTTGTTATTGATAAAGGGAAAAGGAAACACTTGACAGTGCTACAAGCTAGATTAGAGCCTAGCAACAAGGAGAAGAAACAACTCTAACAAAGTGGCAAAACCAAAATACAAAACCAGATTTGGTTTAAGGCTTAAAGCTAGAAGGCTCTAAATTTTCTTCTTTGCAGGGATGGGGGTTCTCATCCCACGCCCCAATTTCTCGTTGTTTGTCACTCCTTCCCAATAAAGATTGGCGACTCCTTTGTCAGATTTTGAGGGATTTATTCTGTCATCAATACCTTTGAAAATGTTCCTTACCTCAGAATCCCTGCCTTCACAATCCACTTTGAACATCCCTGCCTTGACCGAAGCAAGTATTGAAATTCGACTTTGGTGCATGGCATTGATTTTTGATTTGAAACACACCACCCCAACACATACTAATATTTTATACAAATCACAATCGGAACCTGCATAATATCTTTAGTCAATGAGAAGGCTTATACTGTTGGGTTGGGTTGGGTTATACCTTCAAATCGAATAGAAGAACATAGATAACTAGGGTTTTGCATCATGTCGCCATCCCCTGTTAAATGCTTGACTTATACTGAATGGTGGAGATTGCCAATTGTTACACGAAAATAAAACTTGACACACAAAAATAAATACTGGAATAAATAAATAGACGATGCATCTTTGCTGTGACAAAGACCAAACAAACAAAAATAAATACTGGAAAAAATAAATAGACCAAACAAACTGGAACTCGTTTCCAGACCAAAACACCAAGTAACATCCCAATTTTGACAAATTCCATAGGGATTGTGCATAACTCACTTTTATTGAATTGCTTTGATCCACGACATTTTATTCTTCTTCACCTTCGACATCACCAGCATCCTCTTTATCCTCATCTTTTTCTTTTGTGTTACTTTCATTTTCTTCTTGGGAGCCTTCCCATAGTAATTGCCCAAAATAAGTACCCGTTCCAAGTGAAGACAGGTTCACCTGAACGACAGATACCTTAATAGTGGAAACATCTGAATGATGGTCTTTAAGCATTTTAATTGTTTTGTGTTTTGGGTGATATAACACAATTCGTAAATATGTACTGAACTTTAAGCCTAACACAATCTCTCCATTCCTTAGAGATTTCAAGGGCATAAAACTCTCAACTGCCCCAAACTGCTGTGTTGGTTTAACGGTGAAAAGTTTGGTCCATGGTTCCCCCGGTACATTTTTTTTTAATTTCCACACAGTTAGAACCTTGGGGGTATCGTAAAAAAAGCAAACTGATCCTCCTAAATAACCCAAAACTTTTTCATCATATGTATAGGATGGCGGCAGTGGAAAACTGTAAAATTCCTCGGTCTCAATATCAAAACTAACAACAAAATAACCTTCATAGCTTGCATCCACAAAGGCTAACCAATGAGCAGCTCCGCCGACAGGACGTCGAACCGTATCAGACATACCATGAGAAATAAAACCATCTATCCTAACATTATCATTTCTTCTCCATGAATTAGTTTTCAGAGTATATACCTGAACCTCACACCACCCTTCCTTCAAAGACTCAGTTAAATATACCACTTTAAAGTCCTTAATCCCCGAAGAATAACCCAAGGCATATTCATCATACTCCCTATCCACGTCCTTTGTTCCAGGTAGTGGTTTCGGTAATATCTTATATTCGTTTGTAGTTGGATTCCAAATCATGAGAAAACAATCGTTCGACTCACGGACAAGCCTTAATAAAACCAAGCCATAGCAACATCCAAAAATCCTGATACGGCTTTCAAGAGACTCTAGGTATTGAATATAACTATATCCCTCCCACGAAGACGACGATGGATCAACCCTAATACTCTCTATTTCGTTTCCACTATTCAACATGAGATTGAATTTTCCCATTTCATTAGGTAACCTAAGCTGGTCCCTTAAAAATTTGGTGCTTTTTAGTTCACTGTGCCATGAATGGTTTACACACCTGAATCGTGCGATTGACTTGAATGGAAGCCGAACAAGAATGTCTAATTTGATGTTCCATGGTAAGTACACCATTAATTCCCCTGCGGGAATGGAAGGGTTGGGTTGGGTTGGGTTGGGTTATACCTTCAAATCGACTAGAAGAACATAGATAGCTAGGGTTTTGCATCCTGTCGCCGTCCCCTGTTAAATGCTTTACTTATACTGAATGGTGGAAATAGCCAATTGTTACACGAATTTTCTTTAATTCATTTTACCCTAGATTTATTAGGAAAACAGATCAGCTCTATATATTCGCTAAATCCCTTCTCGTACTCTAGATTTACCCTAGATTTATAAGGAAAGTATTTTATGTAAATATGGATAGTATGGAGATCCAATATATTTCTTTAATATCGAAAAAATAAAATATTCAAGATATAATTTTTGTTACCAAAAATCAGTAGCGTCAACGGACAAAGCTATATCATGTACTACCTTACATAAATGAATCACTATCTTCACAATACGCCCAAAATTATAATGAGTTGCACATCTCTTGCAACCAGGATGGTCTTGATGGCTACATATATAACCAGCTACTACTACTACTAATTAGGCTAGGTATAGGGTGGTAATTATGTTGGCAAGGGATACTCACAATGAAAGTCTTAAGATAGATAATTATGTATGTTGGCAAGGGATACTTGAAATGAATTTATTTTGGATGCAATTGGCCTTTTTTTTGGCATTTTTGACTATATATAAATTTCATAAAAATAATGGAATGATGTATATATATCTTCTCACAAAATCTTCTACTCTAAAAGCATTTAATTGGGAATTAGACAGAAGTATCCAATTATTTTTGGCATGCCATTTTTTTAAATACAAATATCTTTTGGCATGATATATATTTTATCTTCGAAAATGCCTATAGTGGCTCAGTACATCCCTTGTGGTCCAGACCATCTGAAGCGGTTACTTTCGAACGATGGCATGTAGGGCGGTTAATTGGTGATAACCCTAATTTCTGCATATAAGGGAAAAAAACACCTACACAGCTTCATCATTTCCTCCCAAGATAAACCGAAGAAAAAAAATCTAAGAAAATAGAGTGATACGGATACCTGAAACCCTAGAGAAAAATGGCAAAAGGAGAAGTTAGCAAGAAGAAAACAAAACTAAGTTATGATAATATTCGTTTTTTATCACAAAAATTGTCGAGAGAAGAACTTGAATCTTTGGTAGGGTTCTTCCTGAGAGAGATTGAAGCGAGAAAAAGGCAAGAGAATAGACCTGAGTATGAATTGTGGAAGGCCGCCATACAAAAATCAAAGGAAGAAGAGGATAAATTATACAAGAAGTTTCTTTGGAAAAAGGCTGGTGGGACTCTTTGGCTGAATCTACGCAAGCCAAAACAGATACACTCAAACTGGAATGGAGAGGAAGACTATGAGGAAATGGAAAATTCAGAGGACTCTGATAATGATGATCTGGAGGATAATGATGATTTGGAGGATGACAGCGACGAAGGTAGAGATTATGGTTACTTAACTGATACTAGTAATGAAATGTAATGGTTTGTGGAATCCTTACAATAAGATTTTTAATTATTGAAATTCCTGGCCCGAGATTGGTTTAATTTGAAGTAGGAGTAATCAGTATATCTCAAACTCATGGGACATGTTAATGGGCAATGCCATAATAAATAGTTTTTGCTACAAATGAATAAGTAATGTTTTGACAGAAATTAAGCATATGAAACATTGAAATGTATGGAAACATTAAGAATGCTTGAATCGTGGTAACAGTGTTGACTCAATACAAGTAAAAGTTGATTAATACGAGTGAAGCGGTTAAGTAAGCAAGAAAAACAATCATATATATTGAAACGAATGAGCACCTCCAAGAACATATAATTTTTCTACTAAACAAAATAGCAAGGGAAAACGAAAACAAGGATGGCTGGTTTTCAACCGAAAAAA
>JAJJMA010293694.1:7440-17559 GCA_023529015.1 Papaver nudicaule
TAGACTGTGATTTTGTGTAAAGTTGGCAACTTTACACAAAGTGCAGTATAAAGTTGCCAACTTTACACAAAAAGTTGCTAGACAAGAGAATTCCTAGACTGTGATTTTGTGTAAAGTTGGCAACTTTACACAAAGTGCAGTGTAAAGTTGGCAACTTTACACAAAAATCTGGTGTTAAATTGACAAGTTGATACGAACGAATGAACCCAGCGTGAGTCGAACACGCATCCTCTGACATAGAGTCAGTTGTGCTACCATTGCACCACAGATTCATCTTGAGTTATTCTAATACAATGAGTTCACACAATAAAAGATACCAGTGGATATTTAAAAAGATAAAAGATACCAGTGGCTTGACACCTGCTGCAGCAATTCCTTTACGATTCTTGTCATCCATAAAGCACCAACAGCTTTCTCCTTGTTGAATCAGTAAACAAATCAGCAAAGAAACAACCCAAAAGCAATTAGCAGCCATACACATTTATTTCTCTAAACAAACAAAAAATTAACTTTTACTCGGCTACATGAAACTATCCATTAAATACTGCAACTCTAGTTTAGAGACCACATCACAATCCACATACAGAAATCAAACAAACTGCAGATGCGCCCAGAGGGGATACAAAGCCGAGAATATAGAGTCCTTTAGATACTTCAGTGGATTCAGAATCAATCGCTAAGATAGAAACAGATAGGGTGAGGCATGCTACAGAGGCCAGAATTAAGATGGTAAACTTTTCGCGATTGATGAAATATGCAAACACTGCATTGAAAGGCAATTGAGTTGCACATAGTAGCGAATAGGTTGACACAGGGAGGTATAAGAGCCCAACTGAATATAAGATGTTACTGAAAGCCGTTACTAGACCAAGGACGATGTAGATTGAAGAGATTACAACTATTGAAGGTTTCTTAATAGTTGGATCGGAAGACTTAGGGGAGGACGGTGTGAAGCACAATGGGATGAAAAGAACTGGGGAGGCAATGGTTTGAACAAGAGTTGCCATCCCTTTGTTGTTTCCACCTTGGTCATAGTAAACTCTCCCTAAAAGAGTGGAGACAGTTTGTCCAACTAGCAGAAACGCCATGTTGAGTGCAACTAAGAACCACCACTTCCATCGTTTCATTCCCAGGTAAAGTGGTTTGTTGGTAGAGGCTAAGCTCGTGTCTCCTTCTTGACATTCTGGAAATGCAAACAAGATTAAAAAAATTAAAAAAGTTAGCCAAACCATTAAAAAGTCAGAGGATACACAAACGATTTGCTATCTACTAGGAAAGTTAAGTGTAATGCTAATAGTAGAAGACTGAGGATAACGATTTCCTACAACAAGGTTACCATTACCAAAACAAACATGGGAAACTGAAAAACAACATACTAAACATGGAATCCCCCACCCAACCCAACCCAACCCAACACCAGCAACAAGCATCTTCATTGTCAACAACAAAGGAACAATAGATACAGACTGCAATATCTATGACTATGATGAATTAACACAAACAAAAGCACAGCAAGGTAAAAGTAAGGGCAATTCTATGTTTAAGGTACTGAACTAGAGTAAATGCTCAAGCTGATACTTGCAATTTGACTTATACTAAGACTAATCCTATTACTGTAGCAAAATCCTGTCTGTACTAAGAAATTTTGCAGGTGAGCATGGATCTTCCAGATGTATCTACAGGCCAAAATTGCTGGGCCAAAAGTGTGAAGATACAATATCTAAAGCTGGACACAGACTCAAAAATGTTAATGGAGCTCACACAAGCCTGAACTGGAAAAACCAAAACATCATTGAAGATATCAAATTTCATCTCAGAGATTTTAGTAACTAGACATGCCAGCAAATTTCATCTCTAAAATTTGGCAACATTTAATTCCTAGATTATCATGTAAATCCACAGACGATTGATAAAACAATAACTAAATTTTTATCAAGTAGTTGTTGAGGAACCGTACCTTCAAATTCAGTTAACCTCAGATCTAGAAACTTATGTTGATGGTAATTTGAATACAACAAAGAAATCCACCAGCAAAATTCCTCAGATCTACCTCAAGAAATCGCTTTAATGAGGATATCTTACTTTATAGAGATTTGGTATCATCCTCCTACACCACCACTGCCACCACCGTCATCATCCGATTCAGATCGATCTTCATCTTCACTACTACCTCCGCAACCACCATCACCACCACCAATTAGCTTCACAGAAATTTAATATCCTTTTCCACCACCACCATTAAATTCATATGGATCTTCATCTCCAGCACCGTCGTCACCGTAGATCTCCGCCACCTTCGTCATCAAAACCATGAAGATAAAGAGAAACATAAACTGATAAGTTTCTCATATTCAGAAATTTATCTAATCTGAAATCGATGCGGAAATTTAACGAGTTTAAGAATAATGTAGATTTCATTCCCGGTAAAGATATTTTTCCAGATCTGAAATATTTTTGTAACGATGGTGGAGGTGGTGACGGTTGTGGTGGTGGTGGTGGAAGATGGCGACTGAGAAACACGTTCGGTGGTGGTGATGATGGTGGGGCGGTTGAAAATGGAGAGAGAGACACGAGAGAAATTCAGATTTGAAACTGAAAAACCGTCTGATAACTCAATTGTTTTCCTTTTGAAATTTAGTGAGGGCATTAAAGGAATTATATATATTTTAGAAATCAGGGGACTTAAAATTTAACCCTACAAGGGTGATTATGAAGGCCCATCAGAATCAGGGGTGATTGTTACATTTCCTCATTTTTATTTTGCTTTTATTTGGTTTTATGAACAAAGGGTTTGTAGGAATTGATGGTTTTGAACTCATAGGTTTTGAATTTGAATTTTTGAATGAAATTGTTAAAAGGCAAGAGATTGCTTGCACTTTTCTTTTGAAGGAATTAGAAAGTGAATCTTCATATCTTCTTGAGCCACTTGCCATTGATCACGATGTTTGAAGGTCGCTCATATATTGCGCTTATCATGTATCGTGCATTAGGCATGACTCGAGATATAATATAAGGTCCCTCCCAGTTTGGTGTAGACCCCGAAATAGAAGGTACTTTTCGGTTAGTGCGTCGCATAACCTTATCTCCTTCTTGAAAAGCGGCCTTAGGAACCCATGACATCTCAGGTGTCTTTCGCCTATAAGACCGTCGCTTTGCCCGAACCCACTTATTTGTAGTGGCCTTGATTTCTTCACGAGGTGGCTCAGAGGGTTTGATAGACTTGATGCAATCAAGTCCCCACGTCGGAGAATTATCTAATCCTTGTGTGGGGACACGCTGGATAAGATTTACGTGAAGTAAATAATTCTGAATAAAGTATTTCAAATCACTTTCACGTACCTCTTTGAATATCACCAGAGTTTCGGACCCCACATGGTACTCCAGCTTTCCCACGTTGCAGCTTTCTTGGTCAAACATGAACTCTTGGCCTTTGATGATTACTGGTGAGATTGTAGGCACAAATCTCTTCCCATAGAGCCAGGGACGTCCTAAGATCACGTCGTGCTCCTCATCCTCTTTGATTACATGAAACTTGGTTTTGGTGCGAGCAGAGTCCACCTTCAGATCCAAAGTAACATGACCATATATGTCTTGGAGATTTCCTTTTGAGTCTTTTGTCACTGTTGGATAGTAGATGACATCCCGTCGAGAAATCCCAATTGCTTGGAGTGTTTTGATTGGAATTAGATTAACCATAACACCAGCATCAATTTGAACTTTCTTAAAAAATCGTACCTTCGAGACGAGCAGAGATAATTGGTATTGGAACACGTTCCCCTCTTGTCATCATCTCTGGTGTAATTTCGCCAGGCTTTGGCTGAACCTTTTCAGGTATAGGTAGTTCTTTTCCGCTAGCAATCCAGCTGAGGGCAGCGAAAATGTTGCTTCGCTGACTTCTAGAAAAATGCAAGAGCTCGCATAAATTCTCCATCAAATAATTAGCAGTTTGCTTGACAGATTCTCCGGAGATGGTGAAATTTCGAATGTTGGGTTGATGCTGACGTTGAGGTTGGTGTTGACGTTGAGGTTGGTGCTGAGGGAGTGGATTCTTACGTACACCCTCAGTCCCCAAGTTCAACTCTCCTGACTCGATCTTTTCGTTGAAGATTTGCTTGAGTCGATGACATTCGCTGGTGGGATGATTGACGAATCGATGAAAATGACAATACTTGGGATCAGTCATTTCTTGCGCCGTAGGTTCTCTTCGTACAGGAGGTAACTTGACAGCGCCATCTTGAATCCATGCTTCCAGGAGCTTTATTACTTCATCCATAGTACATGGGAAATCAGGAATTTTAGGAAATTCTCTCGGTTGCCGTGGTGCCTTTGGTGCAGGAGCATTAGCTGGGACCCGTGCAGGAGCCTGAGATTGGGCTGGGGCTGCACGTTTTAGTTGTGGGGCCTCAGGAGTAGGCGCCTTCCTCTTAACACCTTCAGTGATAGCATGAACTGAGGGAAGAGAACTATATTGCTTGTTGACGAGTCGCTTGCTGGCACGCGTCTCACCACGGCTTTCTTCAGCTTTTAGAGGCCTGGGCCTTTCTAGTAGCGCAGGTGCGGTAGTGGCGGATCGTTTGGCAGACTTATGGAGCTTGGTGAAATTATTAATATCCAGATTCTCCAATAAGGCCCGATATACCGGTATCATTCCATTGATGCAAAGTTCCACTAACTGCAACTCTGTCACGTTTGGATCATTGCAATCCACTGAGCGAGTTCTGAACCTCGTCACATAATCATCTGGATGTTCATTGTTTCGCTGATAGAGTCTCCCCAAATCGGAGAGAGTGAGTTGCTCAGACACGAAGAAGTATTTCTTGAGGAAAGCATTAACCATCTGGCTCCAGCTGAGAATGCTATTAGGAGCTAGATTCTTATACCAAGTGTATGCTTTTCCCGTCAGAGATTTCGAAAATTCTTTGAGACATACAACTTGATTTCTTTCATGTATTCCCAACGATTCTAGAAAGCGAGAGATATGTTCTCGGGCATTCCCAATACCATTATACATCGAGAATGAAGGCGTGACATACCCTTCAGGAAGAGATTCAGGTTGAACTTCAATTGGATATGGAGGTTGATGACGATGAAATAAATCTGAATTCTCCACGCTCTGAGCTTGCAAAAGATTCTGTAAATCTTCACGAGTAACAAAGTTGTGTTGAAAACCCGTGCTTGGCTCACGTGTGGTGTGGACACAAGTGTCTTAATCATCAGGAATAACATGAATCTGAGAAGGACCCGCCCTGTTAGGATGAGCTGTGGAATCCGTACGTGTAAACCCTGGATTTGTTGGAGGCGTCAGCTTCTCTGATAGAGTCCTCAAGCAAGTCAGCAACTCCATCTGGGTTTTCACCATATTGTTTTGACTCAGGGCTAGATCTTGTTGGGTTTTCATGAGATCCGCAATGCTAGGTGAGTCTTCAGTACTCCTTGTTTCTCCTATGCGGGGCCCAAAGAGAAAAGCTTCTGTGCGGCTTGAGATAGGAGTGTAAGGGGTAGGAGAGATAGTGGTGTTGGTAGTCCCCACCATATGAGATAGGGGGGACGTGATATTGGATAGGATAGGCGTGGTGGAACTCACCAGAGGAGTTGACACGCCCAAGGGAGAAGAAGATAAGGTGGACCCTATCTGGGTTGAGGTAGAGGCGAAATTAGGGTTTCTGGTTATGATAGGGCTCACGGTTTGGGTGGTGGGACCAGCAGAGGAGCTGGTGGCGTCCCTATCTTGGAGAGTGGCGGTCCCCATACCAAAGGATAGGGGGGACGTGTTAGCATAGGATAGGGATGAGGTGGACCCCTGCTGGACATTCTGGAGAGATGAGGATGAAGTTGGCGTGATGGATCCCACCAGAGAGGATGACACGCCCAAGGGAGAAGGGGATAAGGTTAGCCCCCTCTGGGTTGAGGCAGAAGCAAAATTAGGGTTAGGGTTTGAGCTCACGGCTGGGATTGTGGGGCCAGAGGTGATGGCGCCACTAGCTTGGGTGTTTGTGACCCCACTTGCAGTAGGCAAACTCGTGGGGACACTAGGGTTATTTGGAGAATTTGTATTCTCTGAACTCTGCCTCCTGGTTTCAACCATATCTTCTTAAAACTGAGATAATGACCTCCCACTGTGGTCGCCAAAATGTTTTAGGTATAAAACAAATAAGAGAATCTGAGGGGTAAAGTATGAAGTGTGATGATGTAATAAAAGATTGTGATGAATTCGAGAGGTCAAGATCGAACAAGACTCACCTAAACCAAGAAATGGCCGTTCGAGTATTGCTTCAGTTACAAGAAGAGGATTTTAGGGTTGGTTTAGGGAGGGAAGCAGAGAAAGACGAGATCAGAGAATTGCTATGATTTTCTGTGATATTGAGATTGATATTGCTAGATAAGGATGAATATTCAGTTCTCACTAGATAATAATGTTGAATGAGAAGAGTTAATCAATTATCGATAAGATAGACTTGATTATACTTGCACTGAACTTGTTGAACTTATCTGTTTTGGATGAGATTGAGATCCTTTCCCAAACTGGTCGAGTGACCTATTTATAGCAATATATTCTCAACTGATCTCGTAAGAAGTGGAAGAAGTGGAAGAGTGGGAGTGAGGAAAGAGTGGGGTCAGTTGTTAAGAGTCTAGCGCCTAATAATAGGGAAGACTAACAACCCACTATCTTATCCCATCTTCTCAGCAACGTTCACACGACTTAGTTTTCTTTCCCGTTAAGTGATTGAACCGTTGCAATCACACGTGCCGTAGACCGCCAAACCAAAACCCTAAAGAATATCCCCCCATGTAACTTACTTGATTCTCGTAAGATTTGTTAAATATTTGTTATTTGTTAAGTCAAAGCTGACTAGGTGCAAGTCGTATCAATTACTGATAAGCTTAGGACTTTGCGATAAGATAGAGATTTAAGCGATAAGCTTTGAATATCTCTTTGAGATTTGGTTTAAGGATTGAGCCGGGCAATCGCCGTTTAAACCAATAAATCTAAGGGTTGAGCTAGCAACCGCCATTTAGATAAGATAAGATAAGTCATCTAAGGGTTGAGCTAGCAACCGCCATTAGATAAGATAGGTCTAAGGATTGAGCTATGCAATCGCCAATTAGACCGAGAGGATTTCAGCAACTCTCTGTGGCAATAGTCAAATAAATACGACTTTCGGTTTGCCATAAATAAGGGAAATTAGTTTGTGGCATGTAATGCACCAATTCCCTGGATAATGAAGACATATGAATGCCCAAAATAATATAAGTCATAGCCATGAGCCATGATTAAGAATTATAGCACTGATTTATGGAAGCAAGTCCATAATCAGGAAAAACAGACGAATGATGCTATCACGGCGTAGCCATCATCAAGAATGCATAAGCATTGCCAATATAAGACCTAAAGATAGGCCACAATAATTATGATAAGCTATGTTGCATAGCATGATAATAATTCCACATTGGATATAAAAGGATAAGCCATAACATTTATGTTATTTTCGGATTTCTGAACAGTTTGCATGTTGTCCATTGGTAAAATCGCCCAGGCCAGCCTATATTAGATAAAAATCTGAATTTTTAGTATGTTATAGGAAATTCACAGAGGAAAATATTTCGTGAAGGAAGCGCCTCCTGATTCCTCACGGATTGGGCTGTAAAAATCACGCCATGAGGAAATACATGAGCTGAACTGCCAGATTTCCGAACTTGATTAGGAAACTAGAGTATTATGGACTTAATAAAATCCATAATCCTCTAGGGTTTGGATCAGTGGGACCCATAAATAGGGGGAGGCTAGGAAAAGATGAACCTTAGCTCAAAGGAGGCAAGGCTAGCCGTGAGGGGAAGAGGACAATCATGGACCTCCATAAGTACGAGTGAGGGGAAACAATAAGACCCCCACGAATTAGGCGAGAGCCAACTATAAGGCCCCCATAAATTAGGCTAAGCATGATTATGAGGCCTCCAATATTTGGCCAAGGCATAATCTTGGACCTCCAAGAGTTTGGCCAAGACTAAGTGAAGGGAAGGATGCGTGGGCATCCAAACTAGGGCAAGAGGTGGATGCGTGGGCATCCAAAACGAAGGCAAGGGGTGGCGCAAGGGCCCCCAAATAGTTGAGCAAGGGTGATGCCATGGGCATCCAAATATTAAGACGAGCTATAAACATGGACACCCAAAAACTGAAGACAAGGATGGCCATGGACGTCCAAAAATCAGGCCAAAGAGGTGGCGTGGACACCCAAAATCAGGCCAAGCTAATAAACGTGGATATCCAAGGTTTAGGGCAAGCTAATGGCACGGATATCCAAAGTTGGGGCGTGCTAAAGGTAATGGATATCCAAAAACTAAGGCAGGGGATAATCGTGGGCCTTCAAGGATTAGGCAAGGGAGGATGCGTGGGCATCCAAAGATGAGGCAAAGCTAATGCCACGGGCCTCCAAAGGCTAGGCAAAGCTAATATCGTGGGCATCCAAGGATTAGGCACGGCCAATGCTATGGGCATCCAAAGATGAGGCGAGGGAGGATGCGTGGGCATGGCCGTGAGGACGGGATAGGGTTTAGGCCAAGAGCGGCCGTGAGGTAAGATAGGGATTAGGCCAAAGATGGTCGTGAGGTGGGGATAAGGCAAAGGTGGCGTGGACGCCCAAAAATCAGGCCAAGGCATGGCCATGGACGTCCAAAGCTAAGGGGAAGGAGTGGCCATGGGCCTCCAAGGGTTAGGCGAGGCAAAAGATGTGGATACCCAAGTTTAGGCCAAGCAAGTAGCATGGGCATCCAAAGTTAGGCCAAGCCAAAGGCGTGGGCATCCAAAACTAGGCCAAGGCATGACCGTGGATGCCAAAGTTTGGCCAAAGGAGTGGCGTGGGCATCTTGGCCAAGTAGATGGCCGTGTATACCCTAATCAGGCCAAGGTTGGCCGTGTACACCCAATATGCCTAAGGCATGAATGGCCTAGGGTTTTGGCTCAAGCACGAGCTAAGCTAATGCGCATGCGTAGGTATTTTATCGTATAGGCTAGGGATATGGACCATGCTACTAGGCTAGGGTCGCGAGATATCAAAATACAGCTAACGGTAATTAAATATCTTATCCCTACTATAAAATAAATTCATACCTTATCTCGAGCTATTCCAGGATGCCAGAAATTGATGTGAAATTACTCCTGCGACCTCCTCGCCAAAAACCACCATCAACATTAAGTCCCCTGCGCAGCATGGAACCGTGAGTGTTCCGGGGTGAGCATAGAGTTGATGGACCAGCCGCATCCGCATAGAAGCCTTATCCACGAACATGGAGCCCAAACAGGGCCTTGTACTTTGGAGTACCCGCATAAGCTTGACTTGTGATAATCTTGTCATCTTATTCATGACTCTTTTGTGCGGCCAACTTCGCCTAATCAGAAGTTCGTTAGCGTCGCAACACAAGAGACCAATACTGAAACTGTATCTTTCGGTGTCAACCGTCTTCCGGGTGGAGTATCATTTTCCCCAGCTAGAAACAACTCAATGGCGACTCCTTTAAGTGATAATCAAGTCCCCAATCCGTTGGCAAAGGATTGGGTAACGGTAAGACTTCATTCTCTTTGCTACATTTTCACTTTTAGTAGAAAAGTAAAAATCCCGTCAGATTTTCCTGTTTCGAGTCGCGTCACGAGAATAGCCATAAAATCTTCATCCAATGGCCGATTTCGATGATTGACCCCAATTTAGAAAAAGGACTTCAGTAGCTTTCACCTCGAAGAAGAAAATCTGAATTCCATGCTGGTTTGCTCGTTATTTCATGTGTCACAAAGTGACGCCACGTCCAGGAATGTTGCAGTCTGTACGCTGTTCAGTAGAAAAATCATTCCGGCCAGTAGATTGCTCCAAAAATTAAGCCCTTTTAGCACGTGATAGGAAACATCCATACGAACAACTCTCGTGAAGGAAGTTTCTTCATATATCTTACGGATTTGTACAGATTTTGAATCTTTCGCTGTACTTCGTAAAAATTCAGACGTCAGAAAATTACTTCTTCAAGATAACGTCGTGAATCCTTTGATATGTCTTCTTTCAATGACTTTTCTTCTTTATTTGATGTAGGATGGACCTGCTCCAGACTTTGAGAATGCTTCATTCACTCCCTTTG
>JAJJMA010293723.1:0-17358 GCA_023529015.1 Papaver nudicaule
TTCCATCGATAGATACTAATTCCATCTGACGTTGCAAAGTTGCAAATTTGCAACTTTGCAACGTCAAAACACTGGTTTGCAACGTCCATAGCCAGCCAAAATAGCCAAATTTTGTGTTTTAGGTGTTCCATAGGAAGTGGCCTTAGTAGTTAAGGATGCTAACAAGGTTGCAAATGCTTTGATCCGAAAGCTCAAGGCAAATGCACCCTTTACTATAGCACAATATCCACCAGCTTTTATCTTTGATGCATCCCACATTCTCAACTTTGGAGATGCAACTCATGTAATTTCTAACTAGTAGTAATCTAAGGTTTTATTATCAATTATTTTTTTTTCATTGAATGGTTTACTCCGTAGACACCTCACAATTCCCAAGTAAAATAAACCCAAAAGTTTGGATTTAAGATATCCCGCCACTTGCAATTCCGTTCAAAATATTTCGTTTTCAAATTTTCCCTCTTAAACTATTCCAAAATTTGACTCAAATCAATAATCCGTATGAAACCTTCTAATCAACACCAGCCGTTGATAACAAACAAAACTTTGGTTATCCTAATAAAAAATCCGTCAATAACAACTAACAAGAGAGAACGAAAAACCACAGTCTGTATGAAATCTGTCAATTCATTCACCGCCGTGGATAAGAAGAACCCAAAAAAGTTTCACAATCCCGCCCAAATTTCACCCCCTTTCCTCTATAAATCCCCGTTCCCAAATCTCAAATCCTCACAACTCAATCTCTGAAAACCCTAAATCTCTGCAATTTTCATTTCCATCTAAACTTCAGCAATGGCTCGTACCAAGCAGACAGCAAGGAAATCCACAGGAGGAAAAGCCCCAAGGAAGCAATTAGCAACCAAAGCAGCTCGGAAATCAGCACCGGCAACCGGAGGAGTGAAGAAACCTCACAGATTCAGGCCTGGAACCGTCGCTCTTCGTGAGATCAGAAAGTACCAGAAGAGCACTGAGCTATTGATCCGCAAGTTGCCTTTCCAGAGATTGGTTCGTGAGATTGCACAGGACTTCAAGACAGATCTGAGATTTCAGAGCTCGGCAGTTGCGGCTCTGCAAGAAGCAGCTGAAGCTTATTTGGTTGGTTTGTTTGAAGATACTAATCTTTGTGCTATTCATGCTAAGAGGGTTACTATCATGCCCAAGGATATTCAGCTTGCCAGGAGAATCAGAGGGGAACGCGCTTAGATTGAAAAGAAAAAAAGGGTTCAGGGTTCTTATCTTTTGTTGGGGTTTCTGTGTAAATGCAGTTTTTAGGGTTTTTGTGGTTTCTGGATCTATGGTTAGCTGTGTCGGTTTTTGTTGAATCGATCTAATATGGAATATAACCAATCACAGTTTCGGATTTTTACTGCTTTTATAATGTTTTTTGTTTTTGTTTTCCTCTGGTTCTTGTCTGAAGCTTTTATTTCGATTGAATTCAATCTAAAATGAGAAGATACATCATCAATAATTACCTTGCAGTATAAGGGTTAGATGGTGAGGGATTTGCTCTAAGCTCATGCTAATGGTTCAAACCATAGATGAAGTTGGTGTCAATACCCAGATGCAGTTGTGTTTGAGAAATCAGCCCAGGTCTGAGGGAATGTCAAAATAGTAGAATTTCAATCTTGGTGTCATCCCAGGGCAATACTAGTTCACAGTTTCCGATCTTAATGTTTTGCTAAGTCTGATTTTATTATGTTGACCGAAATGTTGAAGAATTTCCCCCAACTGCTATGGTATCCTGATTGGCTACAACATGAGATTTTCAGGAGAAGGTGTTACAGATGAGGAAACCAAAAGGCGTTGAATTATCATCTTTATCTTTAGAATTAGGGATTTGCCAATGTTTACTAGAGCAACATAAGAATAGCAAAAGCTGATAAAAATTGTAAAGATCCTGGATTATCTCAATGAGTCCCTGCATTCCATAGAATGTCAAGGGCCTTCTCCCAGAGAATGCTCCACTCACTCAACAGTTATGTCAAGTACCTCATAATTTGCATTCTTCTTCCATCTTTTCTCAACACCATAGCTTCATACATGGGCGGTGGGCCACGAAGTCAACAACACAAATCAACTTAAAAGCAACTGAACCAACATCACTGCTAGTTTTCCCTCCATACTTCATGACCCCAAAACCAAATGAAACCAAATTGATCAATGCGAATGTTGATAAGCTCACGAAAAATGGCGATTCTACTCCAAAGTCACATCTCTCTCGGTCTCGGTCATATCGTTTTTGTTGTTCGTTGTCGATTATTTTGCCTGTGAGACTGAAATCTGGAGCTGAGATACCTATTCGGTGAAGTGTGAATTCTATAAATGAAAAGCTGTAACATGTTGCCCCTCGAATCAGCCACATTCTTTGTTCGTTCCACCATTTTTTGAAGTTTATACTGTATATGCAATAACTCTCGATAAGATCTTGAATATATGTTGTAAGAATTGCTAGGGAAATGGATTATCATGTCGAACAGGATATCATTCTGAGTGAATATTTTAACAGGCTGACTTACATTCAAACTGTGTGAACCTACACTACAGAGCTCTGCAGTTCCCTGATACTGTACGGCAACTTTCATGGTTTCCTCTAAATTTTCTTTAGTTGCAAGCTGCAAATAAGATTTTCCTTTCAACCATATTTATGTATGACTACATAACGCACACAATCCCTTCGTTCCCTCTTGTACCTACAATTTTCCATTTCTTAACCCTGGGAAATTTAACCTGAAACCTTTGAATTCAGAACTAAAAAGTATAAAAATCGACAATGCTGAAGATAATCCAATTGTAAATGCACATAAATTAGCAGCTACAAGTCACGAAAACATCGTTTAAGTATGCCAGCAAACATGACTATGCTCTCATAACCTCAGTCTACATATCAAAGGTTGAGAGCAAACAAGTTATAATCTTATGTCTAAGAAAAAGTACTCACTGACAAACACAACCATGAAAATAAAGAACTAAAAAAACCTAAAGACTATTAACTGTATCCAACCTGTAAACCAAGCATATCCAGAAACGAAACCTGATTACATCAGAAACCAAAAGATCTGAAGAATTTTGCGATTTTCGGTGCAGCACTGCTAGCACTTGTGGAAGGACCATTGTCAGTACCACCCTGCTCCGGCTGGAACAGCTTAGCTACGATAGGGTCGCATACATTCTGCAATGCCTTCATCTTGCCGCTGATAACATCTAATTTACAAAGTTCATTGCTGTCCAACCACTGAATCGCATTGTTAACTGCATTCTCGAACTTCATCTTATCACTGGATGTTAGTGGCCCTTCGAAATCATTAATCATGTTTCTCATCTTCAGTGCATATCTCTCAAAAGAGTTCCTTAACTCTACCTTCTTCATGTATTTCTCATCTTCTAACTTGTATTTCTCAGCCTCTCGAACCAACCTCTTGAGCTCAGCCTTTGAAAACCTCCCCTTATCATTTGAAATTGTAATCTGATTTTTGCTCCCTGATGTCTTGTCTTTGGCAATCACAGTCATTATACCGTTTGCATCTATATCAAAGGATGCTATAAGTTTAGCAGCACCACGAGGTGCTGGTGTAACTCCTGTTAACACAAACTCACCCAACAAGTTATTGTCTAAGGTTCTACTATGCTCACCTTCATACACTGGAAATTTCACAGCAGTTTGATTGTCATTCACGGTAGTGAAGTCCTTTTCCATCTTAATGGGAATGGTTGTGTTCCTTGGGATAACCACATTCATAAAATGCTTATCGTCTCCTGAGGTTACCTGAACACCAAGAGAAAGAGGGGTGACATCCACTAACACAAAATCCTGCACCTTATCATTACCCTCACCACTCAAAATAGCAGCTTGCACAGCAGCACCATAAGCCACAGCTTCATCAGGGTTGATGTTCTTGCAGAGTTCCTTTCCATCAAAGAAATCCTGCAATAGAGACTGAACCTTTGGAATATTAGTGGACCCACCTACGAGCACGATTTCGTGGATGCTGCTCTTGTCCATCTTAGCATCAGTCAAACACTTCTCAACGGTTTCTATACATTTCCTGAACAAATCCATGTTCAACTCTTCAAATTTTGCACGAGTTATAGACGCATGAAAATCAACGCCTTCATTCAAAGCATCAATCTCAACCGTTGTCTGAGTAGTAGAAGAGAGAGTTCTCTTTGCTCTCTCACATGATGTTCTCAGTCTCCTAAGTGCTTTTGAATTTTCACTAATGTCCTTGCTGTGCTTCTTCTTGAACTCTTGAACAAAATGATTAATTATCCGGTTATTGAAATCTTCACCTCCGAGATGAGTATCTCCAGCTGTAGTCTTTACTTCGAAGCTACCTTCTTTAATGGTGAGTATCGAAACATCAAAAGTACCACCACCAAGATCAAAGATAAGAACATTCTCCGCAGCATTGGTCGCCTTCTTATCAAGACCATAAGCAATTCCCGCTGCTGTTGGTTCATTGATGATCCGCATTACATTAAGGCCAGCAATTTTACCAGCATCTTTGGTAGCTTGACGCTGCGAATCATTGAAGTAAGCAGGGACTGTGATAACAGCATCCTTAACAGTTGAACCAAGGTAGGCTTGGGCAGTTTCTTTCATCTTGCTGAGAACCATGGATGAGATTTCCTCAGCTGATAACGTTTTAACCGTGCCCAAGTAATTAACTTGAATCATCGGCCTCTTGGCTTCTCCCTCAATGACTTTGAAAGGCCATAGCATGATATCACTCTGAACTGCGGAATCATCAAATTTCCTACCAATCAAACGTTTCGCATCTACATAAAAAGGAATCAAACAAACAAACTCAGGAAATGGTATCGAGATGCTAACTTTAACATTAAAAGCGACAAGGAGCTCATCTCGTAATAGTATATATCTACCTATCAGTTAAGAAAACACATTCCAGTTAATCAAATATTTTTGTATGATATGTGATTACAGTTCGACAATGCTAAAAGCACTAAAAGTAACACATGGTAGCTGCAAAATGAAGATCAAAGTGTTTAAATCCCTTTGACAGCCATACGGATTAGTATGAACCAGTGTTGATGGGATACCAACTACCATGCCAAGTTCACAAGGATTAGTCTAGATCTCCCAAAAAAAAAAAAAAAAATCAGCCAGTTAATCAACCGTCAACCAAATCTTTATCATGCAAAACATGAAGCACATAGAAATTGAATACAGAAAATGCATTGATTGAAATACTAAAAGCATACATGGTTAATTGCTGCAAAGCCACATGGAATTTTCCAGATCTCTTAAAAATAACAGGACACCTTTCTCTACACCTGAACATGTCTTGCCTACCCTCAATCAGGATCAGAACTCAAATGTTTAACAAAACATGATGCAAATTCCAAGAACTAAAAATTCAACGCTAAAAACACTGGAAGAATACATGGTTGCTGCAACATGAAGATGGGAGGAATAGTACAATCTCTGAAATACCAGCCAGGACACAACTCAATTAGTGGATTCTTTGACATAACCACTGGATTTACACAACGCTCAATTTTGAAATTCTACCAAACATGATATCTTAGAAATTAAAATTAGACATATTACCATAGATGGTGTTGGTAGGATTCACGGCAGCTTGATTCACAGCAGCATGACCGATGAAACGGTGAGTATCAGTAAAAGCAACAGATGAAGGGGTAGTTCTGTTCCCTAGCAATGATCTCAACACGGCCGTTCTGCCAAACACCAACACATGAATAAGTTGTTCCCAGATCAATACCAATTGCTTTTCCTCCTCTACCCATTGTAAAACAGAAATTTCTCCAACAAAGAAAATTGAGCTTAATTTTCTTTTCTGTAAAACCCTAGTTTCTGGATCTAGAGAGTGAGATGAGAGAGAGAGAGTGAAGAAATTGAAGCAGAGAAAAAGTGAAATGAGCGAGTAAAGAAGAGAAAAGAGAAGAAATAGATGCAAAATGGTGCCATTTTCGGTATAGGGATAGAGATAGGTGGAGAGTGAAGTAGTTTCCAGAAGCGGGAAAAGACGGAGATCGGATTCCAAACTGGTGTTTGCATTTTGGTTTAGGGGATCAGTTTCACGTCCGGAAATCGACGTGGATTACAAGGGGGAGTGATTCAACGGTTAGGATCTGTTTGTCTTATTTTTTTCAGCCATACAGGGATGAGTCGGTTGGTGGTGTGGATGTGAAAGGTGCAAGAAAAGGATTAGGAAAAGACTACGGTGTTTCCTAAAGGTTTATGTGAACCGGGAAATATAACCTGTGCGTCAAGGGTAAAAAGGTGTGATGCTGAAACGGTTTTTGACCACATGGACTCTCAAGTTCGACACCAAACATTTGTGATAACTCCAATATGTGCTTTTTGTTTCAAAACCTTAACCAAGGTTTTGTTAAACAAAATCTAGATTTCGAAACCTCACTTTGGTTTCGCTATATGAAAACTTGATTTAGGAACCTTAAACAAGTTCCGGTCATATAATGAACTTTAGATTCCGAAACCTTAAAATGGTTATCTCAGAATGCGTATTTTCGAAGTTCAAACTCTATCATTTTGATTTGTGCTTCAACGAATTAATGAGTTTGATATTCTCGGTTTGAAGTTTGAATTTATTCATCTTCAATGTACAACTAAGTTGGCTTGAGTCATCATCAGAAATATGGTTAGTCGCTCTAGTTAGTAGACACATGATTTCTGATCAATATTATACTACGTGATTAGATCTTTGTATGATTTTACTACTCAATCCAATATTCATTTGATTATTCATTTGATGTTTTGATTTGAATTCTTGGATATCATTAACGCGATCCATCTACATTGGAATCAAGGAAATCAGAATCGTTCGATTCACGACTCAGCGCGTACGATTCAAGCCATCAAAAAACCAAAACGCAACGACTCGTAGACTACGAGTCGTAGTACTGAATCGTTGGAGCGGCTGAATCGGGTTTTTTCTTTTCTGAATCGTTGATTCAGCTCGAGTAGCAGATTTGCGATTTTTTTCTTTCCTTTTTGCAATCACAAGAACCCAATTTAAGATCAATATCAAACAATTCATACCTACACTATCTCATCCTTTAAGCTGTAACAATCCATATCTACAAAATAAGTTTTTATTTAAGCAAACCCAATCTTGTCTGTCTATGCTCTTAATTAGGCTTTTATACAAGCTCTTTTTATGATTTCCGATCACCAAAACAGTCAACTCCAACACTACCTTGACCATATGATTTTGGATCGATGAAATTAACGCCCGAAGGTAAGTTTTTTGGAGGAGGCAATCACCTTACTGCAACAAAAAAAAGGAAGCAAAGGAGGAATCAACTGCCATTAACGATTGAAGAACCAATTTGTTTTCTGGATTGAAGAACCAATTTTGTTTTCTGAAATAAAAGAAATGGACACTCTAACTCGTTTTCCAGTCAAGAAAGTAGAAGATTTCAACACGTGTTTTAGAAGATATATACTCGATTACAACATTTGTTTTTTACTTAACTAAGGCTGACTTTGGCAGTTCGGTTAGGTTTGTGAAAGGTAAAGTAGAATGGTCAAACGGGGGGTTAGAAGCAAAGTTTTATGTTTTGGGGGTCGCAGTTTAAGTGGCTTTCTTAAACTGAAAAATAAAAAACGATCCACGATGTGATTCACGCTTTGACAACCTTGATTGGAATCAAGAATTCAGGAGATTCAACATTTTGTTATTGCTCATTGAATCATGCACTATACTTCTATGGTATATCTTTCTGCGTGATTTGGAATGTCCCTTGAACCTACGTGTTCACTTAATCTTAACACACAAGGCTTTTCAACGCCTGTAAGGATACGTTTATGCGGAAAGTTAAACCACGTTGGACCAGATCCCACTTCCACCTAGGATCGTTCTGGCCGTCCAGCAAAGCCTAGGAAGTGATGTCGACATTATTAAAGCTGATGACGACATATGGAAGTAATAATACCTTAAGGAGATTTTCGAAACTAAATGACACGTTTCGAATTGAGCTCTTTCCCAGGGAGCATATTTGGTAAGCACCATATTTCGAATTAATAAAATATCCAAATACCTTATGAGTATTATGTGCTTTGTTTACTATAGTGAAGTCGTTGGGTGATGATATCAGCGACCCGAACTTGTCTACAGCGGGGTGATGGGGATTTTTTTTTTAATTTTTTTAACTAACTGGGCCTGTCGGGAGTGAGCTTCGGTCCAACCTTTCAAATTCAAAAAATTACAACCGATAGGTCCGGGTCGGTTCTGGGTAATCAGGTATCCAGTGACAGCCCTAGACTGGCTATCAGGCCCAATAGAAATTTTACTTAGTGTCTTAATTTCTTAATAGAAGTATGATTGCTGGGTTATATCCAGGGTGCTTGAGAGTTGAGATCAGATTGGTCTAGTGAGTTCATGCAACAAAATTTAAGAATGTGTATGAAGTGACCAAACAGATTGTTAAATGTCTACTTCATATCATTGAGAATCTTTTCATATGCCCATTAGACATTTGAACTAGGTTAGTTATTGCAAACTGCATGCTAGTCACAATTACTCCATACTCAACTGGGAAGAAATGATATGCAGATACGATGAAATCCCGAAGATCATGAATTTCTCCAGTGTGTTGTAAAACAAAAGTTTCACGACGAATTGTATCTGCTCACTAGTATCTGTCACTGATATTACATCTTCGAGAAGTACTCTTAAAATTTCTCATTCAGCCATTTGTATGTTAACATTGCAGGATAAGACAAGTGGTAAGATTATATATAGACATGGGGGTCTTCTGGTGTTATATAGAGGCAGGCATTATATACCCAAGGAAAGGCCTGTGGTTCCAGTAATGCTGTGGAGACCCCACGAGCCTATTTATCCAAGGTTGATAAAAAGTACAATTGACGGTTTGACCATCGACGAAACCAAAGAAATGAGAAAGAGGGGCCTATCAGTTCCTGCTTTAGCAAAACTTGGTAATGTTTTCACAGAACCAGTCTTTCTTAAACAATTTTACACTTTTACTTGGTCACTTACTTAATGAGAAATCGCAGTGAAGAATGGTTATTATGGTAATCTTGTACCCATGGTTCGAGATGCTTTCCTTACCGAGGAGATGGTTCGTATTGACTGCAAGGGTCTCAACAAGAGTGACTACAAGAAGATAGGCTTCAAACTCAGGGTAAGTTCAATTTGGAAACTATTGATTCTTGTGTTATTTTAGATTATAACAAAAACAAAGTGGTCTTCGTACTAGTTTCTTTCTATTGATTTCTGTTATACTACTTACAACCTTGGTTGAACTCCACCTAATTGGCAAAAGCTAAAGTGGTCTTCTTACTAGTTTCTTCCTATTATTTTCTGTTATACTGCTCACGACCTTGGTTGAACTCCACCTAATTGGCAAAAAGCTCAGGTTTTGCCTGGGACTCTTGGACCAGGCTTCGTAGCGTCACCCAAGTTGTTGTCGTGTTGGGCTTTATTCGACTCTTTTCTCTCGAGCTAGGCTTTTAATTTTCGCAGCTAATCTCTTTTAGATATGTACGAATGTGTTTGAAACATAAATAGATACATTTCTCTTCCTCATTTTTCTCTCTGAATTGTCACCATGATGTTTTAACAATTTTGTTCATTCTTGCAGGACCTGGTTCCTTGCATCCTTGTTACGTTTAAAAAGGAGCAGATTGTGCTATGGAGGGGGGAGAATTACACACCACCAGAGCCTGGTCAGTTTGTCGTTGAAGATAATTCATTTAATTACCTAGTTGGGGGATCAAGTGACATTGTGGAAGAAGATAGTAATAGTAATTCTAGTAACGAAAGCTTCAGCTCTGATGATGAGTTACTGTCTCCTGACAGCAAATTACTAACTCCACCTATTGGATGAGCTTGTCTTGCGTTGTAAAGGAAAAGTAAAGGTAGAAAAGAAATATTTTGTAATCTTCTCTAGCACATTTAAGTTGGTAGCTCATCTAGGATGTGCAAATATTTGATAGCAATAGATATATGCTATTAGTTTCTGTAACCTGGTATGTATCTGTCTTGAAAAACCATTTTGTTAAATCAAAAAATAAATATCAAGTGCACTCTTGCTTGTTATTATATTATTATAAGAACACAGAATAAATCCTTTACATTTCCAGTTTTTGTCTTCATTCTTATCTGCAAGCTATGAATAACATCTGCTAGTAACGCCATCATAGGGGGCACCTCCGAACTTAATCTGATTGTGTTTGGCGTAATATTTTGCAGAGTAAGTCTGAATACAATCATTTGTAACTTCCATATCCTGATTTTGAGGTTTTAAAACATTACCATTCTTGTCTTTATATTGAAGTTCTAAGAAATAACCCGTGATTTTGGTACTTGGTTGTGGTCGACGACCACTGCACATTGGTGGAACGGCTCCATCTTTACCAGATTTTACGCGACCTCCCCAATATATATAATCAACGCCTGGCTGAAAGAGAGGGAATAGTTTCGTCGGCCAGTATCCCATTCTAATGTTATCTTGCAGGATCAACCACCATTTTCCTGTATCACGTTCCTGCAGATTACATAATTTACTTTTAACTATTCTCTTTTAACTCAGTGTGCCTTCTAATTAAACGTAGTCGAAGTAGCCAGCAAAATGATTATCACACTTACCAGAGATATTTCCACCTTTATGTCAACTTGTGTTAAACCAATTATTGATGTTTGGGTGAAAAGGATGTCAGGGGTGTATCGCTCATGAACTTGAACATAACCAGCGCAAAGAGTATTATAGCAACCTGTCTTGTGACTACCATCACCCTGCAGCAGTATAAATTTGGTCCAATCATTATGTGTTAAGAAAACAAACTTATCAAAAGAGTATAATGTTGATATACTCACAGTCCAATATGCGAAACCTCGAGTTAAATAGTCACCGTACAATTGTGGATTTACCTGATAGTAAATTTCATTTCAGTCAATTCAGGGTATGAAAAGCAGAAAATGGAACATTATATGACAACCATGGTAATGGGCCATTGGCCGTGACTCGGCTTACCATCCAACCAAATTTGATTCCATTGACTTGTTCATTTGGCCCACCTTTAAGGGCAATTTCTGCTGAACTGAATTGGTCAGCCTCTACCTGAGGATTCCAAATATTAACTGTTCCGCTGCCCCCGTAGAACTGTTGGCCTGGTACTGCAAGGGTATATCCTGCTCTCTGATTATTAACAATTTTTAAAAAAAGTTAATAAATTTTCAATTTGTATTAAATTGTAAGAAATATAAGGTTGAAATACATACATACTGTATATCACCATGAGCATCCCAGGAGGAGAGTGGTGAAGATAATGTCCTGGCTCTGATTAAATCTTCTTTGGTTGTCCTACGAATAGGAACTGTTCCTTCCGGACACCCATCAATTCCCCTAAACAATGTTGTTGTTTTCGATTTGGAGGGCAGTGATTCATTGCTTATCTAAATTAAAATAAAACTCAAATGAATCAAATCCTGAAGAGAAATAGATCATACCAAGAGGGCAGTGCAGCCTGTAAAGATTTTTTCTTACCAGAATTTCATGCTTTTTTATCGAAGGATGATCGAAGGCAGGTTGTTTGTGAAATTCTATACAATCATAGATATCACCCCAGTCAGCCTTTCCCCATACATACAACAAAAGAAACAAAAATAGCATAATTAATAATACTTCAAAAAAAAAAAAAATATGATAAAGAGTTGCGGCTGCGAGTATGTGACATAGTACTTGAAAAATAAATGATACTCACATGCACTGTTTTTGTGGGAAGTTTATTTAGACTCTTGAGCTGTGCTTCTAACTGCAAGTCCTCTTCTTCTGATAAGCTAATGGACATGGACATACGTCCATCCACTAGTAATACTGCATGATAGTCAAAAATCAAACAGACAATTAGTGCTAACAAGCTAAGGCCTAAAACTGCAGCCATATGATATTAGTACGCCAAATGATGATGATGTTGATTAAAATTTCTTTGTAACCCTACGGTATTTATAATATTAACAGTGAATTGATGAAGATAATATCAGATAATATATTTCTTGGTTTCCTTATGTATGTGAAAATATATTGAAAATTTGGTACTCAGGATAATTTTTTTTTTTTTTCATATCCTTCTTTATGTAACGTAATACTCCGGATACTATGTCGTCACATTTCCAGGTATTTGAAATGTTGGTGCTCAAGCCTTAATATGCGAGGTGGCTTACGGTGAAGTGCTGCGCCGGGAAGGAACGGTCAACGATCGAAAAAGAAAAAAACGCAAGTTTTGTGATGAGACTTTTGACTCTTGTTATTGCACTTGACCACAAGATATTTGAGGGTAGGGGTGAGCAAAAAGCCCAAAGTCTGCCGGCCCAACCGTTTTTTCACGGTTGGGTGTCCAATCCGCCAAAAAATGGGCTGGACGTGGATGCCGTTGGATATTGGGTCGGTTGCAGTTGGAATGGTCAGACGTCCACACTCACACCCGCTAAAATAGCAGCGTGCTACTTTGTATTAGGAATTCAGGTTGTCAGGTTGTATACAGTGTACAAGTAGGAAAATCTGTAGTTGCCTTGGTTTATTACTGTGAGGTGGCACAATGTCATGGAAGTTTACTTCTCAACTAATAATAAGAGTTGTTATCAAGCTTACTTAAGCAGATATGTGCACGTACTTAGGTTTTTAGATATTCTATATCAGTGATTAATTCATTTTTTTGTCTTTAATCTTTGGATTGCAGACGCGTTGGAAGTGATGAAGGATGAAGAAGAAGTGATCACTTTGGACTGATTTGTATGAGTAGTGGCTTATGAGGACGTTTTTTTTTTTTGTGTGTGTGTGTGGTATACGACACCTAGTGCTAACAGTAAGTTTTAGACTTCTAAACTTTTGCACATTTAGATTGGGCAGTTGTAAAACATGTTTTTTAGGGTTGTTGTGTATGTTTTACTCTCACTTTTTTGTATATGAAGTTGTGTTGTTGTACAAGAATTTGGGGTGCCTCTGTTATGTATGTATGTAGGTTGTTTCGGCATTATACATGTTTTGCATAATGTTATCCTCTTGTAATAAGTTTTAACTATGTAAGAATCAATGGACCATCCGCATCCAATCCGCGCATCCATTGGATGCAAATCCACCGGATGTTGGATTGGATGCGGATTTAAATCCAAAATCCGTCAGATATTGGGTGCGGCGCAGATGAGGCAAAAATCAGCCCAATCCAGCCCATGCTCAACCCTATTTGAGGGGAAGTGAAGAACGGAGGCGCATACAAAACTGTTGTTGTGACAAGGCTATTGCCTTGACTCTTTTAAGTTTATCATCACTAGGGAATGCTAAAACTATTCTTCAGATGGTTTTTAAAATCTTTCTTCGAATAAACGTTGCTTCTGATGTCGTACTAGTTATGTTCTTTTTGTTGGTTTCAGCTGAATTACCATGTTGTCGTCTTTGCTTCTGGTTCTTCTTATTCTTTAACTCGTTAACAACAATCACAGTAGTAATCGAAGAATTAGATGCTCTTTTGAAGTAGATACCCCCTGAGTTTGGAAACTTACCCCACAACATGTTCATTAACGGCTATGCCATATACCCCATAGGTGAAATTGTTCGACTACTTTGAAATTGAATCACCTATCTACAAGAGAAATTTGTTGTTTAGTACAAAAAACTCATACCCGGTTAAGCTATAGTCCTGGTCTAATTGTAATTTATCCGCCTACTTTTAACTTCCCACGTGCAAGCCACATAGTTTTTTCTTCCTCTTCTCATCTCACTCTATTTTACCACTTTCTTCCTGGTTCGATCATAACTAAATTCACCACAAGAAAAACATACATGAGCAACATAAAATCAATCAAAACCTTTGGATCTACAGTAAAGAAAACGTAAAAAATCTATATCTAGGATGAAGAACTCGTGAAAACCTAGATCTACGATGAAAAAATCATCCAAACCTATCTACAAATGAAGAGAATGAGAAAAATAAATTCTCCAGAAGTATCATAAAATCAGTACATATCATGAAAATCAACTAAAAACCCAAAATTGCGTACGAACGTTACATATCAAGTCAGATTTCTAAATGTACACTAGTTGTCCAGCCCGTGCGTTTGCACGGGCCTAAGTCCCTAAGCCTTCTTGCTCACCGCGCTCTATACTAAAATGGATTGTTCGAGTCCATTCATGAGTTTTGTTAATCACAACTTCTCCCATTTCATAAAAAATTTCATTGGAGAGAATCAAACAATCAGAGACGAACTTCTTCAATCCTTCGATGAATTGGTTTGACTTTTTCGAATTTCATATTGTAAGAACTTGCATCTTCAAACCCTCCTGTGCATTAATAATATACCCTATAAAAAATTGAAATTAGCCTTCTTTATACTCTCGGTGCGCACGCCTTGTATACCTACACAGTAAACAACTCATTCAGTATTTTTTAACGTTTTTCCCTACGACACGCACTTCCAATATAGTAGTTATGCTAAACATACCAAATCTCTAATACATGTATAGAAACTGTGATCTAGTACCCATAAAACATCAGAAAAATATACAAAGCAACCAAAAGAAAGCTATCCCAAAGCAGATTCCAGTTCACCACGACACCATTGCAGTAACTATTTTGAATCATTTACGAAGGACACAATACTTATCTCTTACCTCCCCTTCAAAGCCTGAACTTCAGGTACATCCAAGTCAATGTATACTTTTGTTGCCTCCGTAGAAGAAAGACAATACACTCCTGCATTTGTTTACATGAATCAAATCCTTTGCTTTTTGTTTGTTATTTCTATTTCGTGCCCTTTTTAAACATAAGTCATGTTATAGAGCTTACCATTATGTCTTTCCATTACCACAGATGTAATGAGCAGCACACTGTTTTTCTTTTCACCAGCAAAGCAACTTCTTTTCAAATTACGGACATTATCTCCCCACAAAGTCACCCTAACTCACCACCCCAACTCACTTGCTATAGTGATCTCCCTCTTCACATTAGTACGTTCATAACTAATTTTAACCTTTGCCAGGTCAGATATCCCACCTATTACACCCATCACATCTACATACAAATGTTAGACACAATTCCTATCAAACATATCCCATGAATATTAGAGCTATACTTATATTTCAGAAGCACTGAGTACAGTAGTATCTTACCTATATAATGCTCATACTTCTCATGCCTCGACCAAATATGGTTCAACTCAACCAAGTTGAACTTGTGTAGAGGAATATCAATTCCCTGGCCATCGTGACTATACACCTCAGTGTCATGTCTAAACTCCAACCTCCTATTATGTGGAATAGGCTTCCACTTTTCGTCAAAATTACCGAAGAAATAATTCTTAATAACAATCACTTTCTGTTCCCGCATTCTTTTCACATGTGCACGATTCAACTCCTTGGTGACTACTGCATGAGTTAGCTCTCCCTGTTGAAATAAACGTCAATCCCACAATAACTTAATAAACCAAACAAAAGAAAGACAAAAACATCCTAGAACTTACACTTTGTTCCAAGAGAATCGCGTGAAAACTGTTCAACCCCATAACTTTGATTTGGTAGTCACCCAAGTCCTTAAAACCCTGAACACAATAGACACGGCACTCTCTGGTACAGGATCAATTACAGAGAAAGCAATTCACCCTCTTGGTTTCCATTATCCAGATGTAGATAAAATTGGGGGATTATATTGCAATGTTTGTTGATGAAAAGCATGTGAAGACGCTCCTCAATTTCCAATTCAATCTAACATCTAAAAAATGTCACATATCTTCAGGAAATATAATAAGGGCTTAGTACTTACATCATCAGAACTGAAATCGGCAATACTATACATTCGAACCATGTCTTTGAATGTGCTTTATGTCGTGTAAGGAAAAGCCTTTATGTGGTCCATCAAGACTACTGCTCAAAGCCTTAGTAGCACCATATTTAAATCAATCCCAAGCATCAATGAAATCATTGGTCACTCTTCTGCTCTCTGAAATATCGCCGAACTCAACCCGGCTGGCCTTAATCTTTTTGATCTCTAGTTGTAATACACCTTTTACAGGATTATGGACCTTCAGTTTAGGATCCTATGTAGAAAATGTTTATGAATAAATTAATCATACAATGTTAACTTAAGCTTTTTAACACTGGATATACTATATATAACAAAGAAAAACTTCTAGCCCATTCATCTTAATCCCAAATTCTACACAATTGATCGACAAAAAACAATGCTATAAACCATATCCATATTCTCTTTGCATTCCCACAACTTACTCTTCACGACGGAATCACATTTAAAGCTGCCAAGAAAACTACCACTCTTTTCTTCTCAGTTTAAAATCTTGTCTGGAACTAAAACAGGACGTTTTTAGTAGCCAACTTATCCATCAATGCCATCTGTGGGAGTCGAACCGACAACTACATGGTTGAGAACCATGTGCTCTTCCATTTGAGCTAAGACGGCCAATACCATTAATTTCCTAATGCAAGTGGGGGGATTCAATAGAACAACATGCTAAAATCTTAACCTTGCCTAGCAGTTAAATAAATGAACACCCGAGCACATATAGTTCCAAATTACAATAATGAATCACTGCATAGCTATTTTACAGTTCTATCGTAGAACTACACTGAATCCTCGACGGATATCACGCACAACCTTTTTATTGGTTGTTAGTAGCCTGGTTGCAAGAGTCTGAATCACACTTAGCACAGAGATCTACATGGAGGGTATATATAAAATCCTAAATGTTAGAAAATGCTTACCTTAGGAGCTTATACAAAAAGTTTGTTTATTTTGCTGCAGGTCGCTACGCCAAATTGAGCATTGCACCCTTGGCCCTTGCAACTCTAAAATCAACAACTTTGACAGCTTGAACGGAGAGTATCTGAAGAAAACTAAATGATAGAAAGAAAATACAATGAACTAACAAAAGGGGTGCATGAACATATTATCGGTAATGGGTAAGCTCCAGTTCTTGAAAATTCTGTCAAGTAATGCCTATGTACGAATACCTTTGTTGAAATTCATATCCAAAACTGAAGTGCATATCAAATATAATCTCAAGTTAATCGATGAGTATGATTTTCTAAATTAAACATAGAATAGTGTAATATTAGTGGGAATCACATTGACTGATTGAGCAGAGCTGGTTTGTTTGGTCCAATTTTAAGCTAGTATATTAGTAAATCAAACAAAGATGAGTCAAATGATTTTTAGTGAAGAGACACCTAAACCAAATGATTTTTCTTGGATATCTCCAAATGTCTACCTTAGTAAAAGATACAGTAAAATGGGTAGATGCCCATTTTGCCAACCTATGCTCCATCTGACTACATCGGCAAATAAGATACGGAAATCAATACCTAGCATTGTTGGGGAAAAAA
>JAJJMA010293745.1:0-11130 GCA_023529015.1 Papaver nudicaule
CCACACCTTGGCCTAACTTTGGGTATCCATGACTATTGGCTTGCCTTGGCCTTTGGATGCCCACGGCCATGCCTTGGCTAATTCATGGAGCCCCACGGCATTCCCTGCCCTAGCTCCTTGAAGGCTCACGCCATCCCTAACCTAATTTCTTGGATGCCCACGACATCTTCTTTGCTTAATCTTTGGGTGTCCACGGCCACTCCTTGGCCAAAGTCTTTGGATGTCCATGTCGCCCCTTGGCAAAACTCTTGGAGGTCCAAGGTTATGCCTTGGCCAAATATTGGAGGCCTCATGACCATGCTTAGCCTAATTTATGGGGGCCTTGTGGCTTTCCCTCGCCTAGTTTGTGGAGGCCTTATGGCTTCCTCTCGCTTGTACTCATGGAGGTCCATGGCCGTCCTCTCCCTCACGGCTATCTTTGCTCTCTTAAGGTTAGAGTATATCTTTCCCTAGCCTCCCCTCTATTTATGGGTCTCACTGATCCAAATCCTAGAGGATTATGGATTTTATTGAGTCCATAATACTCTAGTTTCCTAATCAAATTCGGAAATCTGGCAGATTACGAATTTCTTTGAAGGATAATTTTTACAGCCCAATCCGTGAACAATTAGGGGGTGCTTCCTTCACGAAAGTTTTTCCTCTGTGAGTTCCCTATAACATACTAAAATTTGGGATTTTTATCGAATATAGGCCGGCTTGGGCGATTTTATGAATAGACGTCGTGCAAGCTGTACAGAAATCTGGAAATAACGTAATGTTATGACTTATCCTTTTATGTCCTATGCCTAACTTCCTAATAGGATTATTATGCCATGTAACATGGCTTATTATTATTATTGTGGCCTATCTTTAGGTTTTGAATTGGCAATGCTTATGCATTCTTGATGATGGCTACGCTGTGATAGCATCATTCGTCTGTTTTTCCTGATTATGGACTTGCTTCTATAAATCAGTGCTATAATTCTTAATCATGGCTCATGGCTATGACTTATATTATTTTGGACATCCATATGTATTCATTACTCAGAGAATTGGTGCATTACATGCCACAAGCCAATTTCTCATATTTATGGCAAATCGAAAGTCGTATTTACTTGATTATTGCCACAGAGAGTTGCTGAAATCCTCTCAGTCTAATTGGCGATTGCGTAGCTCAATCCTAGACTTATCTTATCAGTCTAAATGGCGGTTGCTAGCTCAACCCTTAGACTTATCTCATTGGTTTAAATGGCGATTGCCCGGCTCAATCCTTAGACCAAATCTCAAAGAGATATTCAAGCTTATCGCTTAAATCTCTATCTTATTGCAAAGTCCTGAGTTTACCAGTAATTGGTACGACTTGCACCTAGTCATCTTTGACTTAACAAATATTTAACAAATCTTACGAGAATCAAGATTAGTTACATGGGGCGATATTCTTTAGGGTTTTGGTTTGGCGGTCTACGGCACGTGTGATTGCAACGGCTCAATCACTCAACGGGAAAGATACTAGGTCGTGTGAACGTTGCTGGAAAGATGGGATAAAGTAGTGGGTTGTTAGTCTTCCCTATTATTAGGCGCAAGACTCTTAACAACTGACCCCACTCACTCCTCACTCCCATTCTCCCACTTCTTCCACTTCTTCCGAGATCAGTTAGGATTGTTATTGCTATAAATAGGTCACTCGACCAGTTTGGAAACAACAAGTTCAGCAAGAACAAACACTTTAATTCAGTGCAAGTATAATCAATCTGTCTTATCGATAATTGATTAACTCTTCTCATTCAGCATTCAATATCTAGTGAGAACTGAATATCCATTCTTTTAGCAACATCAATCATAACATCACAGAAATCATAGCAATTCTCTGATCTCATCTTTCTCTGCTTCCCTCCCTAAACCAACCCTATATCCGCTTCTTGTAACTGAAGCAATACTCGAACGGCCATTTCTTGGTTTAGGCGAGTCTTGTTCGATCTTGACCTCTCGAATACCATTACAACTTCTTATTACATCATCACACTTCACACTTTACCCCTCAGATTCTCTTTATTGTTTTACACCTAAAGCATTTGGCGACCACAGTGGGAGGTCATTATCTCAGTTGTAAGAAAAGATGGTTGAAACCAGGAGGCAGAGTTCAGAGAACACAAATTCTCCAAATATCACCAGTGGTCCCACAACCTCATATGTTACAAGTGGGGCTACAAACCCTAGAGTTAGTGGCGCCATCACTTCTGCTGGCCCCACCATCCAAAACGTGAACCCTATCACGTCCCAAAACCCTAATTTCACGTCTGCCTCAACTCAAGTGGGCCAACCTCATCTCCCTCCTTCATGGACGTCCATCCTGGGTCCACTTCATCCTTATCCTATGCTAACACGTCCCCCCCTATCCTTTGGTATGGGGACCACCACTCTCCAAGATAGGGATGCCACCAGCTCCTCTGCTAGTCCCACCACCCAAAACGGAACCCTATCACAACCAGAAACCCTAATTTTGTGTTTGCCTCAACCCAGATGGGGTCCACCTTATCCTCTTCTCCCTTAGGCGTCACTAGTACAAAATTGGGCTTTGGTGACAGTTCAAGATCTAAAACCATGACAGTTCACTAGTGAACTGTCACAAAAGAGTTAGTGGTGAGATATAAGTGACACTTTCTTACTGAAACTCTCACCAATATTGGTGAGAAAAACATAACAGTTTTCAAAACCGTCACAAAACCAACATATTGTGACTGTTTTTGTTGAAAACTGTTACATTATACACTGACGTATGATAAAAACTGTCACTATTTTAAAAGATTATTGTAGCAGTTTTTATGTGAACTGTCATCTATTTAACAAATAGATCACCGCCGTCTATTGATCGATAAAGATCAATGGCAGAGATGGGGTTCCAAAATCCCGTGAATCCTGATGTTGCACGATCCAGTCCCAATGTCCCATGTTTTATATTAACCGTAAAACTAAATTCGCTGGTTATCCCCTTCTTCCTCTATGTTTCTCAGTTCAGATCTCCTTTTCCATTCTTCCCCACTGCTGAATTCAAACCTCTACCATAACCACCTTCTTTAAGCACTAAAAAATGGCTCTTTTGAGTCTTGAGTAAATTAGGGTGTTTGGTAAACGAAATCAAGAATTATCCCTTGTCAAACCTTAAATCTTAGCAATTCCATTTATGCTATCCACCGATATAATTTTAATTTTGGCTCTTTTTTTTTCTTTTTCACCTCCTTCACGACCTAATTCAATTTTAGTTTTTGCATTTCAATTCTTGTGACGGTGAACTGCTACCTTATTTTAACCTACTGCGGTAAAAAAGGTTGTTGTTTTCTATCAAATTATCAATCCATATTTCAATTTCGCCTGATTTCTACGGTCATTTTTGGTTATTGATTAATTTTTGTTTTGCGATCTGGGTGTAGATTAAAAGTGAAGTGCAAGAACTAGAACAATTTTGTGTTGGGGATGAGACGGAGTATACAACAGAGAGGAGGTCCAGTAAACTTCTTCCACCTTTTTAGTCTTAAAGGTATATCCTTTTCAAACTTGTGGTTAATTCTGGATCTTCAGGTCAAAATGATCCCCTTCAATGTTTAAGTTTACTTGTTGATTCACTGATTCACCAGTCAATTCACATCATACAAGACCAATCTTTTCGTACCTTATGTTAACTTTTTGATTGAATTTTTACAACTATGAATCGAGATTTAGTCATTGTATGCTTGACAGCAGTTCCTGTGTCGGATGCATAACATTGATCTATTGTCTTTAAGTATTATGCTGATTCTGTTTTCAATGAGATTCACTTATTTGCTTTTCCGTGGTGTTTATTTCTACATCTTAAAATCTTCGCCTCACACAATATTTGAGCAGCAATACTTGGTTGGTTTATTTCTACTTCTATGTAAGTACTCCTTTCACTACTCGCACATACAATTTTATGTTCAATGTTCAATAATTGTTTGTGTACATATCAGTTAACCCATGGATGCCAAATTGATTCATTTTATTCCCATGATTGGTACATTGATGTTTGAAGTTCAGGTTCTTACCATCTTTATTAAACTATACTTCAGTTCTTATTTGGTGGTTTATAGTTTTATCTCTGAATATTTGCTCAAAATGGTGATGTAATATTATTACATCTCTTGGTGAGCACCTACTAAATTTGTCGTCTTATTGCAGCGCAAATGACAAACTCAAGTCAATGGAGCAAGTATTGGCCATGGGTAAGCAACTTCAAGATGATTGTGCTGCGGTGATAAAGAAACTTCGTGCTATCCTCCATTTGACAGAAGAACAACTCCGAGGGCACAAGAAGCAGACAATGTTCTTGACTCAACACGCGGCGAAAACTCTTCCTGTCTTCATTGCCTTCCGTTGCGTCTTTCAACAGAGTACTATTCATTGAATTCTGACCAGCAGCAGTTTCCCAATCAAGAAAAACTTGAGGATCCACATTTGTTCCACTATGCATTATTCTCAGATAATATATTGGCTGCAGCAGTGGTTTTGAATTCAACTGTTTCTCATGCTAAGGTAAGGCTTGACCGTTTAGGAAAAGCTGAATTACAGCTGGATAGTGTTACTCTCATAAGAAAATTTGCATAATATTATTCTTTGGTGCATGAGAGCATGTATGCCCGTATCTAATTATGCCTTTTTATATTTGGCTGGATCTAGTTAAACATGTATTTCACATTGTTACTGACATGCTTAATTATGCTGCAATGAGGATGTGTCTCTTGCTAATCCTCCTAGCCAAGCTACAATCCAGGTTCAGAACATTGAAAAATTCACATGGCTGAACGCGAGTTATAGTTCAGTTCTGAAGCAGCTCGGTTCTCCTTCCATGATAGATTATTACTTCAAGGTCCATCGCGCAAAATCTGATTCGAACTTGAAATTTCGGAATCCGAAATACCTTTCCATTTTAAACCATCTTCGTTTTTATCTGCCAAAAATTTCCCCCAAGCTCAACAAAGTGCTGTTTGTAGATGAGTATTTGTGATTTCTTATGTATAAGACTTGGATATAACTTGCATTCTTTGGTGTATCTCTCCAGGCATCTTGGACTTAATCAAATTCTAAATCGGAAAGACATTCTAAGGGCGTTGTACCATCCCTGATTTAGACAAATCTGATGCTGAAGTTTCTGGAGATGTACAATCACTTAATTATTAGGTAATTGTTTGGTCTGAATTATATCAGGTATAATAGATTATAAATGTTTTATGTTGACTTTGTTCGTTTTTAATGCCTGGTATCTCTTGTGGCAGCTATAGAAATGGTTTCTATCTGTTTGAGTGAAATAGTTGATAATTTGCACAAATTTGTCAGATGAATTAGATCCATGTTTCTTTTACTGGACAATTGTTAAAGTTAGTGAGCTGTCTAAGTATCATTTAAACAAATGGAAAATTGACTGGACTGTTTTAAGTGATCAGTTATTATGTTTCAGAAATCTGACAACACAATTTCACCTCCAAGGATGGCTCCCTAATAGGCCTTAGAGTATCACTCAAAAAAATTGGTACTAAAGTAGGTACTATTACACTATTACTAACTTTGTTGAATGATGGTTAAGTTTTATTACGGACAAGTCCAAGTTGAATAAATCCTTTATTTTGATTGGTGTGGGTCAGTCAGCTTACAATCTTTTACACCCTCTAGGCAATTCTATATCAATTTAAATAAGGATATCGATGGGTTGTGTGGCTAATGCAAGTGGTCATAATGTCATGTCATTTGTTATTTATCAGTATGAATGGATATTTCCGTCAGATTATAGTTGAGATGCTACTGGGAAATGCAGGTTTTCTTGGGTATGTGAACTTAACCTTTAGTTATTAGAGAATGACAGGATATTTTTTTTTACATTAGCTAAATATCATAGGCTGGTTTGAAGCTCTACCACAAATTCTCTTAACAATGTGATATGTGCTTTGCGGGCGTCAGAAGTGCTTTGCTTCAGAAGTTCGCAGTGATGCCTGTGACCGTACACCATATCTTCTAATAGGTTGAGAACAAGATTTCCAATCAAGAGCCAGTGAAGCTACATTAGAGAACTGAAGTTCAAGAAATCTGAGGTCATGGAAGCTACTCTAAAGCACTGAAGTTCAATAAATACTTTTTATTGTAATGAAAAGCATTATAAAATTTCTTTATTTCTCAATTTTGTTGTATCGTTGTGTTGAACCTTGGATTTCATTTTAAGAAATACAATTGTTTTGTTTTAGTTGTGCCCTTCGATTCAAAGTACCACTAGTAATTGTAACATTGAACCCCTGCAATTTTATTAGACAATAAGAATTTTGTGGAAAATATGTTACTCATGACTGTTTTCTATGACAGTTTTGTAAAGAAAACTGTTACCTTAGGACAAACAATGACAGTTTTGTCAAGAAAACTGTTACCTTAGAACAAACAATGACAGTTTCCATTGAAAAGTGATACCGTAAGTTTTTGAAAATGACAGTTTAAAAAACAAACTGTTACCTTTTAGTCATGATTATATGACAGTTTTTATAAGATCTTTCGTGACAGGGGCTTATGTGACAGGCCATGAGTTTTTTAAAAACTGTCATATATTTATTTTGGTGACAGTTTTAAACTGTCACCTAATCTCATTTTTGTACTAGTGCGTGTCATCCCCTGTGGTGGGTTCCACCACGCCTATCCTATCCAATATCACGTCCCCCCTATCTTATATGGTGGGGACTACCACTACCTCTATCTCTCCTACTCCTTACACTCCTATCTCAAGCCGCACATAAGCTTTTCTCTTCGGGCCCCGCACAGGAGAAACAAAAAGTACTGAAGACTCACCTAGCATCGTGGATCTCATGAAGACCCAACAAGATCTAGCCTTAAGTCAGAATAATATGATGAAAACCCAGATGGAGTTGCTGACGTGTTTGAGATCTCTCTCAGTGAAGTTGACGCCACCAACAAACCCAGGGTTTGCACGTGCAGATCCCCTTGCTTATTCCAACAGGGCGGGTCCTTCTCAGATTCATGTTATCCCTGATGATCAAGACACTCGTTTCCACACCACACGTGAGCCAAGCACGGGTTCTCAACACAACTTTGTTACTCGTGAAGATTTACAGAATCTCTTGCAAGCTCAGAACGTGGAAAATTCAGATTTGTTTCATCGTCATCAACCTCCATATCCAATTGAAATTCAACGTGAATCTCTTCCTGAAGGATATGTCAAAGCCTTCATTCTCGATGTATAATGGTATTGGGAATGCTCGAGAGCATATATCTCGCTTCCTAGAATCATTGGGAATACATGAAAGAAGCCAAACCGTATGTCTCAAAGAATTCTCGAAATCTCTGACGGGAAAGGCATACACTTGGTATAATAATCTAGCTCCTAACAACATTCTCAGCTGGAGCCAGATGGTTAATGCTTTCCTCAAGAAGTATTTCTTTGTGTCTGAGCAACTCACTCTTTCCGATTTGGGAAGACTTTATCAGCGAAACAATGAACATCCAGATAATTATGTGACGAGGTTCAGAACTCGTGCAGTGGATTGCAATGATCCAAACATGACCGAATTGCAGTTGGTGGAGCTTTGCATCAATGGAATGATACCAGTATATCGGGCCTTATTGGAGAATCTGGATATTAACAATTTCACCAAGCTCCATAAGTCCGCCAAACGATCCGCCACTACTGCACCTGCGTTACTAGAAAGGCCCGGGCCTGTAAAAGCTGAAGAAAGTCGTGGTGAAACACGTGCCAACAAGCGACTCGTCAACAAGCAATATAACTCTCTTCCCTCAGTTCATGCTGTCACTGAAGGTGTTAAGAGGAAGACGCCTACTCCTGAAGCCCCACAACTAAAACGTGCGGCCCCAACTCAATCTCAGGTTCCTGCGCGGGTCCCAGATAATACTCCTGCACCAAAAGCACCACGATAACCGAGGGAATTTCCTAAAGTTCCTGATTTCCCTTGTACCATGGATGAAGTAATGGAGCTCCTGGAAGCATGGATTCAAGATGGTGCTGTCAAATTACCTCATGTACGGAGAGAGCCTACGGCACAAGAAATGACTGATCCCAAGTATTGTCATTTTCATAGATTCATCAATCATCCCACCAGCAAGTGCCATCGACTCAAGCAAATCTTCAACGAAAAGATCGAGTCAGGAGAGTTGAACTTGGGGACTGAGGGCGTGCATAAGAATCCACTTCCTCAGCATCAACCTCAACGTCAACATCAACCCAACATTCGAAATTTCACTATCTCCGGAGAATCTGTCAAGCAAACTGATAATTATTTTATGGAGAATTTATGTGAGCTCTTGCATTTTTCTAGGAGCCAGCAAAGAAACATTTTCGCCGCCCTCAACTGGATTGCTAGTGGCAAAGAGCTACCTGTACCTGAAAAACATGAAGAAGCTCAGCCAAAGCCCAATGAAGTTACAGCGGAGATGATGGCAGGAAAGCGCGTTCCAATACCACTTATCTCTGCTCGTCTCAAAGGTACAAATTTCAAGAAAGTTCAAATTGATGCTGGTGTTATGGTTAATTTGATCCCAATCAAAACACTTCAAGCAATTGGGATTTCTCGACGGGATGTCATCTACTATCCCACAGTGACGAAAGATTCAAAAGGAAATCTTCAAGATATATATGGTCATGTTACTTTGGATCTGAAGGTGGACTCTGCTCGCACCAAAACCAAGTTACATGTAATCAAAGAGGATGAGGAGCACGACATGATCTTGGGGCGTCCCTGGCTCCATGGGAAGAGATTTGTGCCTACAATCTCACCAGTAATCATCAAAGGCCAAGAGTTCATGTTTGACCAAGAAAGCTGCAACGTGGGAAAGCTGGGGTACCATGTGGGGTCTGAAACTCTGGTGATATTCAAAGAGGTACGTGAAAGTGATTTGAAGTACTTCATTCAGAATTATTTACTTAACGGAAATCATATCCAACGTGCCCCTACACAAAGATTGGATAGTTCTCCGACATGGGGACTTGATTGCATCAAGTCTATCAAACCCTCTGAGGCACCTCGTGAGGAAGTCAAGGTCACTGTAGATAAGTGGTCCCGGACAAAGCAACAGTCATATAGGCGAAAGACACCTGAGATGTCATGGGTTCCTAAGACCTCTTTTAAAGAAGGGGATAAGGTTATGCGACGCACTAACCGAAAAGTAGCTTCTATTTCGGGGTCCACACCAAACTGGGAGGGACCTTATGTTATATCTCGAGTCATGCCTGATGCGCGATACATGATAAGTGTAATACATGAGAGGCTCTCAAACATGGTAGTCAATGGAAAATGGCTCAAGAAGATATGAAGATTCACTTAATTTCCAATTCCTTCAAAATAAAAGTGCAAGCAATCTCTTGCCTTTTAGAAATTCAATTCAAAATTCAAATTCAAAACCTATGAGTTCAAAATAATCAATTCCTACTAACCCTTTGTTCATAAAGCCAAATAAAAGCAAAATAAAATTCTACTGAGAAAAAGTTTTGCTCCTGAAACTCTTCAGAAACAACCATCTAGTGAAGATTTCGCTCCTTCATCAGCTGCCTTCTTTATTAGAACAATATCAACAGCCTTCTTCTTCACCTCTTCAGTTAACTTACGGAGTTCCTCAGTCATGGCAACATGATTCCTCTCTTCTTGCTTCACCAAATCATGGGTGAATTTTCCAACAGCAGCACGCCTTGTTCGGACGTATTGGATTCTCGCCTGAAGCCACAACAAGTTGGGCTTGAAGTTTTCGAATGTAGCAATCAGCTCTTCTGCTTCATCTAGCGCCTCATTGGTCACGTCTTTTAGTGGGATGGCATCCATCTTCGAGATCAAGTCCATAAGGTCAGCCGCAACACCTGTAAGCGTATGAAAGTGGGCACACCTTCCAGCAATAATAAGGTGACCATAGCGATTCCATATCCTTCTATACAGTGGGACGTGTCCCTCGGGGACATTAAATCCTCCCACTAGTGTATGACCAGGGAGAATTGTTTCATGGGGAGGATTATATGCCAAACCAGCATGAGGAAACTCAAGAAGAGTCCACTTAGTTGGAGCATTTACACCAACAATGTCGATATTCTCACATGGCTCGTGTTTCTTATCGACGAGCTGAAAGAATTTCAAAACAAGCAGGAGTTTAATAATATGTTTCAAGCTATATGATGAAAGCTTAGCATGAGAAGATGATCGAGTTTACCTTGACAAGGGAAAGATTCTCATCACCAACATCGTCAAAATCCTTACTGAGGTTTTGACCATCACTGATCTTTTTACCGATGAAGTAACTATCTCCAATCTCTTCGTTACCACCAGAAGGCTGCAAGAGCAAACAAGGTGAGAATAAAATACTGGAATATTTTATTTCAAATTAAAAGAGTTGTCAAAAGTAACATGTGTAGCATCAAGTGTTACGGAGGATTTGGGTCATGTGGAGTCTCCACTTTTATTCTGCTCAGTAATCATGTCAGTGGATTTGGGTGGTGTATTCGGAGTCGATTCTTCAAGCACTGGGTTTCGCTCTAAGGGAACAAATCAAAACCCCTCGACTCCTGGAGCAGGTCCATCCTACATCAAATAAAGAAGAAATGTCATCAAAAGAAGATATTACAAAGGATTCACAACGTTCTTTGAAGAAGGAATTTTCTGACGTCTAAAATCTTACGAAGTACAGTGGGAAACTCAAAAACTGTACAAATCCGTAAGAGATATGAAAAAAATTTCCTTCACGAAAGTTGTTCGTATGGATGTTTTCTATCACGTGCTAAAAGGGATTAATTTTTGAAGAAATCTACTGGCCGGAATGATTTTTCTACTGAACAGCGTACAGTCTGCAATATTCCTGGACGTTGCGCCAACTTGTGGCACACGAAATAACGAGCAAAACAGCATGGAATTCGGATTTTCTTCTTTGGGGTGGAAGCTACTGAAGTCCTTTTTCTAAATTGGGGTCAATCATCGAAATCCGCCATCGGATGAAGATTTTATGGCAATTCTCGTGACGCGACTCGAAACAGGAAAATCTGACGGGATTCTTACTTTTCTACTAAAAGTGAAAATGTAGCAAAGAGAATGAAGTCTTACCGTTACCCAATCCTTTGCAAATGGATTGGGGACTTCATTAGCGCTTAAAGGAGTC
>JAJJMA010293748.1:0-13461 GCA_023529015.1 Papaver nudicaule
CCCTTGGTTGAGTAATCTACTTGTGTATGCAAGCAAATCAACTACCTTGGGGTTCCATCTTCCTCTATAGGTAGATGTTAATCCCATTTATCGTCCCCTCGGCGCCCGGGGACGTTTACTCCTCGTGGCCGTTGGTAGTAAGCACGAGTGTATCGTCGGCTTATGTAGCCTTGATTCAAAGTGCTCACCGCTATCGGGGTGTCTTGTGGGTAGAGGACCGTGCCATATAACTCGTAGGGCCCTTACGATTTATATGGTCATCGGCTCTGTGCCTGCCATTCGAGGACTTTTTTATTGTTTGGCGTTTTATGCCTTTGGCGTTACAGCCTGTTTGGCGTTTTTATGCCTTTGGCGTTACAGCCTGTTTGGCGTTTTATGCCTTTGGCGTTACAGCCGTTTGGCGTTTTATGCCTTTGGCGTTACAGCCTTTGCGATGGTATTTGCAGTATTTGGAGTTTGACTTCGGTATGAGCTGCATCAATGAGTGATATTTTCATTTATTTAACTTCTTCGGATGTTGCTTACAAATGGAGTTATTTTCCTAAGCCAAGTGTTTCAAGTGTCTCCCCTCCACTGGGGTTTTCAGTCTTTGTCCTTCAAGATTAATCAAGCTGTAAGTATCATTAGCGAGTTGTTTCTCAATGACAAATGGACCGACCCAGAAAGGCTCTTGCTGAGTGTCGTTGTCGTTGCTGGACTCGCCTGATTGTTCATTCGGAATCTGCGGGTTGTATGCTGCCACGAGGAATTGTTCCCTGTTTTCCAGGTGATGGCTCTCTTTGCCTCCTAGTTTCATGCTTGGCATCCCGGCTTCGATGTCGGCTATGAACTTTGCTATGCTTTCTTCCGATATCTTCGGGTTCTTTATTGGTTCCGAGCATTCCTTACTTGTTTCTCTAGCTTGTACATCGATTTCGTGGCATGCCCGAGCCTCAGTAGGATCACCTCGGATTTCAGCAATCCCTGTTGGCGTTGGGAACCGAATTTTCTGGTGCAAAGTGGATGCAACACCCATGATGCTATGCAACCACGGTCTACCCATAATGGCATTGTATGGGGAATCTATGTCCACTACACAGAATAAAGTTGGATGTTTCTCGCTACCGGCATGAACTGTGAGCATTAACTCTCCTCGGGGTGTTGACGGCTTTCCATTAAAACCAAATATATTATAGACCGAAGGCACCAAAACAGCTTTCTTGCCCTTCATTTTGTCAAATGTTTTTCCGAATAGTATGTCCACAGAACTCCCAGGGTCCACCAATACTTTAGTCATGGCTATCTTCCCCATTTGTAAAGTAATAACCAAAGGGTCATTGTGCATTCTGCCCTCATTGGGAATGTCTGCCACTGAAAAGAACACCGGCTGCTTCTGCCATTCCTCTAAGCGAGTCCTTGTGGCCACACTAAATATCTCTTGTCCATCCAAGTCTCTTTTGTGGATGTGTCCAGTCTGGATTCCTTCTAGTCCTTTTGTATGAACTATAGAGTTGCAAGCCCCGAACCTTGGAATGTCTCTATCGACGGTGATTACGTATGCTTCATGCTTTTGTTCTTCCTTGGGTAGTGGTTGATTGGGGGGTGGCTGTGGCAACTCCAGAAGGTGTTTAAATTGTCCTCTAGCAATAAAGAAGTATATTTGATCCTGCGCCGTGACGCAGTTCTCAGTGGTGTGTCCATGGAATTTATGGAATTGGCAGTAGTCCCTTGAGTTCTTAGTATGCTTCGGCTGGTTGCCTCTGCTTCTAGGATACCTTATCTCGCTGGCGAATTCAGATTGCTCAATGGTTCGAAGGGCATCTTCGATGGGGACGCAGAGCTTGGGGAGTTTTCTGTCGTGGAATGCAGGAAATCCCGGTTTAGTCGCTCCGAACTTTCTGTTGCCCTGCCCTTGCTGACTGTTGCTTCCTTCAAACACACCCCGAGGGTTGTTTCCTTGGTTGTCATTGTACTTTCGGTTATCATGGTATTTACCATCTCCGAATTTTCCTTCGTTCCCATATCTTCCACTGTCGTCTTGTCTTTCTCGCTTTGTCATGTCTCCGAAGTGTGTATTCGTAGCTTGTCCTCGATCTTCGAGTGATAGGTTATTTATCGAATGAACTTGTTTTAAGATAGTTTCCTTTCCCAATGCTGCTTGCTCCTTTATTTCTTCCAAGGTGATTCGTTCCTTTTGATACTTTCGAAGGTCCTTCAGCGTCTCAAGGTTCTTCGAGAAGAGTCTATCATATAGAGGATTGTTTTTGTCGAGAGCGTTAAGGAAAGCTCGTACTTTATCCCTTTCCGTGGCTCCATTTCCTACCTCGACACACTGCTCGGTCCACCTGCTCGTTAGGCTTTTGGTTGACTCTCCTGGTCGTTCCCGAATGCTGAATAGTTTCTCTACCCCAGGCTTCGATGAGTTGTTATAGAGGAAGTGTAGTATAAAGACTTTGGAGAGTTCCTCGAAAGATGAGATCGAACCGGCCGCGAGATTATCATACCAGGCGAGGGCTTCTCCTTTTAAGCTAGAGGGGAAATACTTGCAGAGCACTTCATCTCTGTCGGCGTAGGCCAGAAAAACTCGGAGATACATTTTGACATGTACAGTAGGGTCTCCTGATCCATCGAAGATGGAGGTGAAAGTGGGCATTGTGCATTTTATTGGAATAGGTAATGAAAGGATTTCTGGGCTTAGCGGTGACCGGTAGACATCATTCATAGCTTTAGTGAGTTTTATCCTGTCGCTCGATTGGATTTGGTTATCAAAAATTTCTGCTCGGAGCGCTTTTATGTGTTCCATCATTACTTGTTGTAGGGCTCTTGCCTCGGCATCCTTCTTCGCTGAGTTTCCTTCGGTGAATGTATGCATGCTTGCCTTTGTGTACTCTGGAGGTGCGGTCTTTTTACTTGACACCGTGATCCCGTGACCTTTACTTGCGCCCTTAACCTTGGTGTATGTTTTAGATTCGGAGGGTTCCTTCGGTCGAGATGCGTTGCTTGGACGAGAGTGTCCCTCGCTGCCTCCCTTGTAGTTTGACGCCGATTTTTCCGCCAACTTTTTTGTTTGCCTCTGCCAGCTGTTTCTTTAGCTTTCTTATTTTTCTGTTTTTCAAGATTAGCTTTCTAAATTGTTCAGCTCTGGCTGTATTTTCTTTGTTAGGTTGTTGCTCGGGCATTTCATCCTCAGGATCAGATTCTTCGTTCTCATCTTCCTCATTTTCACCATTTTCTTCTGGTATTTGCTGTTGGCGTGGCTCTTCGGCCTCTGGAAATCCTTTTCCCTCGGGACCTAAGTCCTCCATAAACACCTCATCCTCCTATACGTTTTCTCGATGCTGGACTGTGCTAGCCACTACCTCGGGAGATAATCCTTTACTGGTCGAGAATCTGGTGTTGTGCTGTCTGGATGATCCAGTACCTTGCCTCGAGGACCCTACTCGCTGCTTCGGAGCGTGTTCCGATTGGGAAGCCATTCTGGATGTGACCTGTCAAGAAACAAAAAACCCGTGAGGTCCAAAGCGACTAGCACAGTGTACTTTGTCGGCCATGTAAACCTATTCTGCAACTAATTTTTTCAGACGAAATTAAATATGTCGTATTTGCCCTTTTTAGGCGTATTCCTAACTGCTTATTTTGTCCTTTAGCCCGAATCATCCCTTTTTCATCTGGGTCTGTTTTTAGAGTTTTATTTCCAAATATAGCACGAAAATGGAAAATCCCCAAAATGAGTTTTCGCGTATAGCACGAAATTTGAGAACCCTAAAATGGATTTTTACATATATCATGAGCTTTGAAAACCCTAAAATGGATTCCTATGGATAACACGAGTTTTGAGAATCCTAAAATGGATTTCTATGGATAACATGAGTTTTGAAAATCCTAAAATGGATTTCAGTGTGTAACGAGAGTTTTGAGGACCCTTATAATGGATTTTTACATATATCATGAGTTTTGAAAAACCCTAAAATGGATTCCTAGAAACGGCACGATTTTGCAATTATTTGTGTTCTCTGCAGTAAAAGGTGTAAAGTGAATATAAATCGGCTTCATCATACCGAGGTTCTTATAATTCTTTTAATGGATGATTTTATCATCTGATACTATGCTCAAAAAACTCATAAACATACCAAATCCTTTAAGGTCTTTTGGATGCTTAAGGTATAGGAGCTATTTTTCAGAAATCTAGCTTTTGAAAATCTTTTGAGAAGATTAAAAAGAAATCTAACAATCAAAAAATTTGAAAACCCGAAAAATCACAGGCAAACCCTAAGTTGTTTTAATCAGTCCCTGTTTCTAGCGCCAAACTGTACGAGTAGAAAATCTGCATAGGTACTCGAGATACCACATCCATCAGACCTACTCATACATACAATACTTAGTTGTGATTCAGTGGCACGAAGACCACAAGAACAGCACCGAAGGCACTTGATCAATAACTGAAGACTATGTAAACAGTAAAGACAATATATAAGAAGACTTTCTGTGTATTTCTAATGCTAAGATTACATGAATGAAACCCTAAGGAACCAGAGAAGATAACAAACCTAATCTTTCTCTTGCTACTTAGGCTTAACCCAAAAAGAATCCAACCCTTACAACGTTTTCCAAGCTCGCCTTATATAGGCCGAGCTTGGGTGGGTTACAGCTAATAAAGACAAATGACTCAATCGTGGTGGTGTCAGTTTCTGTCGAGTAAGGCGGTTTACACTCCGAGGCTGAATCCTGGGCTTCGGTCCCTTGTCGTGGTCCGAATCCCTTCCCTCCGGGTCTTTACTTCGCTCGTGTGTAACTCTTTCCTCCTTAAGCTGGTCCGAGATCTCGCTACTAATCCTTTCGGTGTAGTTCTCTCGGCATGGTTTTGCTTTCTGGATGCGAGACACGTGTTCCGAGGGGTTTTACCCCCCACAGTTTGCCTCTTTCTTTTCCTTGTATCGAAGATGCGAGGAGAGGAAATTCTCTTTCTTGCCACCTCCTTGTTGAGTATCCCTACTTCCTGCCACGTGTGTATTTTCCTCTACGACACGTTCTCCCAGACTCGCGGCTTTTCACCTTCTGACAGGCAAAGCCGGTTTTATCTCACTATTTAAGTTTTGCTTCTCCCTCTAAAAAACTTTAGACCTTTCGTTTCTTCCTTGGCGCCGGCGGCCTTTTTTCCGTGAAGCTTCCTTCACTCGTATCTTCATATCAGACGATCCTCCCGTTCTTTTCTTCTCGACCCATTGTTTTAATCGACCCTTTCTTTCATAAAGTTGATTTCTTTAGGGTTTTTCCTTCTTTCTTCTCTTTATTTCCAGTTGCCTCTGCTATTTCCCGTCGCCGGCGGCGTTGCTTTTTTCCCGTTTACATCTTTTTCCATGGCGTATATTCCTACGATTGAGGCTCTCTCTTTGAGGCTAAATGGTTTATTTCCCGATAGCAGGGGCTTTCGAATCGAGTCCATAGACGCTCCTAGATTAACTCCGGAGTTAGTCAGAACGTATCATTGTAGCGAAGATGTTCTTGTAGTGACAATCCATCAAATGACCGCTGGATTGTTTCCTCCTCTCTATCGATCTGATAATCCTTTATTTCTTGAAATTCTTTGTTCTCTTCCTCAACCTCGGGGTGTGATGCAACTTACTTGCAGCGCGATCTATCTTATTTAACCAGTGGGTTCTTCAGTCTGAGAATAATTCTCCTGCCGAGTCCACAGCGAAGTATTATTATACTGCTAGGAACTTCTTTAAACACTACGAGCCCTTTCTGACTGCGGATGATGAGTTAGCTCCTTGGGGGGTTAGCTTTCGGATGGTAAAAGATAGCCGAAACATTCTTCCCGAAGCTCTAGATTACTCACTGGATGAAGATTGGTCTTCGGAGCCTATACTCCTTCGAGGTCCAATACTCCGAGGTTGGAAAGACTCTGGTCGATTCATTGTTCGGACCGAGTTCGAGGCAGGCCACGAGTTTGAGACTCGACATCTGTTTTCTATTTGCTTTCCTGACGAGGATAAGAGGTTATTTCGTTCGTTTTTAGGCAAAGGCAAGGACGTCGTCGTCGAGTCTTCGGATACCCTGAAGCGTCCTCGGCCGGATGAGGGGACTATGCAGCAGGTAACAAATATTCTTTCTTCGTTCTTTCCGAAGTATTCATACTTGCCTCTGTTTGTTTCCTGAGGAAGACGGGTCCTTATCTGCAGGGACGGCCTTTAGGTGCCCCGAATCGTGGCCATGGTTTGATGAAGTTGAGCTATGGGGAGAATCCTAAAGTTCCTCGGCCGTTGAAGAAGGCTACTTTGCAAGCAATTTTGAAAGGGGTTCAAACTAACTTCCGCCAGACTATCAAGGTTTCGTCTAAAGAGACTCCAAGTGCTGACAAAGAAATTTCAGCATCAGCAACGACTGAGATGGTAATCGAAGAGGTAACTGCAGCGAGCCCTCGGACTATCCAGCCAGTTGGCAGTGGTGTCTCTGCCTCGGCCATGGTGTCTGCAACCTCGAGTGCTGGTGCTGCCTCGGGATTTACTCTTTCAACTTCCTCTGCCCCGAAGGTTGCGTTGAATGCCTCTACCTCTGCGACAACGACCTCCACGAATGTTTTCGGTGAGCCCTCGATTCTCTGTTCGGACGAGATTATTACACCAGTGGATCTTCTTTGCCCCCAAGAGGATGGTTCGTATGTTAAGATGGATTCCTCCAAACAGCTTGTCTCCAGTTTTCCACAAAGTTCGATGTTTCCACCTCCTCCTAGTTACGCTTGCAGATATAGGCAATCTTATACTGCCGAAAGGTTTAAAGATGTGTTGTATGAAAATTATTGTCCTGGCGAGTTTACTACCGAGGTTTCAACTCGCTTTGAAGCTCACGCCTCGGATCCCTTAGGGCAGCCTTTAGATCGAGATTTCTGCAAAAAGCTTGGCGATCTCTTCGGAGGTGATTGTCCTCGAGCCGAGTATAATTGTCGCCATCCTCCCTTGTCCTACGAGGAGAATTTGGCCCTGGTTCAGGCGGTGAGTTGCGTTTGTTGTCGTTTATGCTAATGCTGCTGAAGCGTTTTGTTTAATCTATCGTTTGCCATCTTTTGCTAGGGCGACTATCATGCCACCGGCCTTCTAGCCCACAACTTTGATCAAGCTGGTGAAAACGAATATTATGAACGAGAGTTTTATCGGATGCAGGAGGAGCTTGCTCAGGAGAAGGTTCGCAGTGCCGAGGCGAAGAAACAGTCTATATGTAAGTCCCTTATTTTTTCATTTGCTTTTATGGGAGCATCTGTTTCCTGCAGCCTCGCCTAAAACAGGTTTGCTACTTGCTTTTGAAAAAGGCGAGCTGGAAAAGCTTGAGAAAAATCTTCAAGAAGCTCGGTTGGCTATTAATCAACTTCGGAATGACCGACAATCATCTCAATTTGTCTCAAGTAGCGAAAGCTATCTTAACGATAGAGCGGCGCTGCTGGAGGAGAGGGATAAAGCTTTGGAAGATGTAGATTATTATAGGGTGAAAAGGCAAGAGGCCGAGAGAACTTATGTGAATGAGAGAAGGAGAGGGGATCAAGCTGAGCGCCTGGTCGAGGAAATGAGAAATAGGAACACGTTGATGTCCCGAGAAAATCACTTTTTCTAAATGGATGTGACTCGGTTGCAACAAGAGCGAGATGCAGCTCGTTTGGAGAGGTCGGTCAATGCCTCGGGCAGGGTTTTAATTGATAGGTTAGAGGAGAGGGTCCGAGAGTTGAAGGTGCAATTGTCTACACTGCAGAATGTGAATAAGGAACTAACTACTGCGAATGATACTTTAAGTAAGAGATTGAATGAGAAGTGCCGAGAGTTAGCTCGAGCAAATAAATCAAACGTTCAGACTGCTGCTCTTGTTGATGAGTACCGAATAGAGATAGCTAAAAGCGGGGTCGTTACTTCTGAGGATATCCGAAAGAATGCCTCTGTGCCTCGCTTTACTAGTCAGCAGCAAGTTACTGAATATATGGTTGTTAAAGAGAGTAGGGAGCTAACCCAAAATTTTCCTTCGCTTTTCTGCTTACTTCGTGGCCCTAGCTAGAGTGTGGTGTGTCTATCCTTATGTTCGTTGTTTTTGTTCTCAGGCATCGAAGCTAATTTGAAGAAGCAGGTTATCGACGCCGAGGTAGCGAGGAACGAAGCCACGAGTCAGCTAGTGTCTGAATCCGAGCTGAAGTTGGAAGCCGAGAGGAAGGTTAAGCGTTTGACTAAAGAATTATCCGAAGAACGCCAGCACCGCTCTGCCGAGTCTGCTAGATCTGCTCAAGAGCTTGAGCTGGAACGCAGGCGTCGTACCGAAGAAATGACAAATCACGCTAGACTATTATCCGAGGAAAATGAGCTTCGTCTTAAACATGAGGCACGTGTGAGGGACCTGGTGGTCGGTTTTGGCCTCGTACGTCATGAGTTGAGACATGGTCAGGCCGTAGAAGAACTTCTTTCTCAGTCTGCCATTGCCAATGCCTTTGCTACAAGCAGGGCCTGCCGAAAGCATGGCCGCTTTCTTTTTAGAACCATTGGCGTTGAACCTCCTACTTATGGTGTTATTGGTGCGCATGATTCGGACGTTTCATCTCCCATTGATAAGTATCTGCTCCTCAGGAAGTTTACGTAGCTTTGGCTAGAGATGAGCTTCGAAAGAGGGGCCTACTGGAGAATTTTTTAAGGATAGCTAGTGGTGGTAACGACGATGATGCTGCTCCAGATGGTGATTCAAGGAATCTTAGTAATGTCGCCGAAGGTACTCGTGATGGTCCTGGTGAATCTGGTCATGGTTCCGAGGACAATCCTCGTGATGGTTCCGGTTGTTCCTAGGATAATTCGTACCCTTTGCCTGCGTATTTTATTGTTTTCCTTTGTATCCGTGCCCACACCACTTTGCTTTATACGCGTATTTTTTGGCTATCGCACTTCCTGTCCTGTAATTGAACATATATATAGAAAGGATTTGATGTTGTTAAAATGTTTTTGCCCCTCCTCGGGACTGTTTTTTGTTTTTGAGGAGGTCCCTTGGTTGAGTAATCTACTTGTGTATGCAAGCAAATCAACTACCTTGGGGTTCCATCTTCCTCTATAGGTAGATGTTAATCCCATTTATCGTCCCCTCGGCGCCCGGGGACGTTTACTCCTCGTGGCCGTTGGTAGTAAGCACGAGTGTATCGTCGGCTTATGTAGCCTTGATTCAAAGTGCTCACCGCTATCGGGGTGTCTTGTGGGTAGAGGACCGTGCCATATAACTCGTAGGGCCCTTACGATTTATATGGTCATCGGCTCTGTGCCTGCCATTCGAGGACTTTTTTATTGTTTGGCGTTTTATGCCTTTGGCGTTACAGCCTGTTTGGCGTTTTTATGCCTTTGGCGTTACAGCCTGTTTGGCGTTTTATGCCTTTGGCGTTACAGCCGTTTGGCGTTTTATGCCTTTGGCGTTACAGCCTTTGCGATGGTATTTGCAGTATTTGGAGTTTGACTTCGGTATGAGCTGCATCAATGAGTGATATTTTCATTTATTTAACTTCTTCGGATGTTGCTTACAAATGGAGTTATTTTCCTAAGCCAAGTGTTTCAAGTGTCTCCCCTCCACTGGGGTTTTCAGTCTTTGTCCTTCAAGATTAATCAAGCTGTAAGTATCATTAGCGAGTTGTTTCTCAATGACAAATGGACCGACCCAGAAAGGCTCTTGCTGAGTGTCGTTGTCGTTGCTGGACTCGCCTGATTGTTCATTCGGAATCTGCGGGTTGTATGCTGCCACGAGGAATTGTTCCCTGTTTTCCAGGTGATGGCTCTCTTTGCCTCCTAGTTTCATGCTTGGCATCCCGGCTTCGATGTCGGCTATGAACTTTGCTATGCTTTCTTCCGATATCTTCGGGTTCTTTATTGGTTCCGAGCATTCCTTACTTGTTTCTCTAGCTTGTACATCGATTTCGTGGCATGCCCGAGCCTCAGTAGGATCACCTCGGATTTCAGCAATCCCTGTTGGCGTTGGGAACCGAATTTTCTGGTGCAAAGTGGATGCAACACCCATGATGCTATGCAACCACGGTCTACCCATAATGGCATTGTATGGGGAATCTATGTCCACTACACAGAATAAAGTTGGATGTTTCTCGCTACCGGCATGAACTGTGAGCATTAACTCTCCTCGGGGTGTTGACGGCTTTCCATTAAAACCAAATATATTATAGACCGAAGGCACCAAAACAGCTTTCTTGCCCTTCATTTTGTCAAATGTTTTTCCGAATAGTATGTCCACAGAACTCCCAGGGTCCACCAATACTTTAGTCATGGCTATCTTCCCCATTTGTAAAGTAATAACCAAAGGGTCATTGTGCATTCTGCCCTCATTGGGAATGTCTGCCACTGAAAAGAACACCGGCTGCTTCTGCCATTCCTCTAAGCGAGTCCTTGTGGCCACACTAAATATCTCTTGTCCATCCAAGTCTCTTTTGTGGATGTGTCCAGTCTGGATTCCTTCTAGTCCTTTTGTATGAACTATAGAGTTGCAAGCCCCGAACCTTGGAATGTCTCTATCGACGGTGATTACGTATGCTTCATGCTTTTGTTCTTCCTTGGGTAGTGGTTGATTGGGGGGTGGCTGTGGCAACTCCAGAAGGTGTTTAAATTGTCCTCTAGCAATAAAGAAGTATATTTGATCCTGCGCCGTGACGCAGTTCTCAGTGGTGTGTCCATGGAATTTATGGAATTGGCAGTAGTCCCTTGAGTTCTTAGTATGCTTCGGCTGGTTGCCTCTGCTTCTAGGATACCTTATCTCGCTGGCGAATTCAGATTGCTCAATGGTTCGAAGGGCATCTTCGATGGGGACGCAGAGCTTGGGGAGTTTTCTGTCGTGGAATGCAGGAAATCCCGGTTTAGTCGCTCCGAACTTTCTGTTGCCCTGCCCTTGCTGACTGTTGCTTCCTTCAAACACACCCCGAGGGTTGTTTCCTTGGTTGTCATTGTACTTTCGGTTATCATGGTATTTACCATCTCCGAATTTTCCTTCGTTCCCATATCTTCCACTGTCGTCTTGTCTTTCTCGCTTTGTCATGTCTCCGAAGTGTGTATTCGTAGCTTGTCCTCGATCTTCGAGTGATAGGTTATTTATCGAATGAACTTGTTTTAAGATAGTTTCCTTTCCCAATGCTGCTTGCTCCTTTATTTCTTCCAAGGTGATTCGTTCCTTTTGATACTTTCGAAGGTCCTTCAGCGTCTCAAGGTTCTTCGAGAAGAGTCTATCATATAGAGGATTGTTTTTGTCGAGAGCGTTAAGGAAAGCTCGTACTTTATCCCTTTCCGTGGCTCCATTTCCTACCTCGACACACTGCTCGGTCCACCTGCTCGTTAGGCTTTTGGTTGACTCTCCTGGTCGTTCCCGAATGCTGAATAGTTTCTCTACCCCAGGCTTCGATGAGTTGTTATAGAGGAAGTGTAGTATAAAGACTTTGGAGAGTTCCTCGAAAGATGAGATCGAACCGGCCGCGAGATTATCATACCAGGCGAGGGCTTCTCCTTTTAAGCTAGAGGGGAAATACTTGCAGAGCACTTCATCTCTGTCGGCGTAGGCCAGAAAAACTCGGAGATACATTTTGACATGTACAGTAGGGTCTCCTGATCCATCGAAGATGGAGGTGAAAGTGGGCATTGTGCATTTTATTGGAATAGGTAATGAAAGGATTTCTGGGCTTAGCGGTGACCGGTAGACATCATTCATAGCTTTAGTGAGTTTTATCCTGTCGCTCGATTGGATTTGGTTATCAAAAATTTCTGCTCGGAGCGCTTTTATGTGTTCCATCATTACTTGTTGTAGGGCTCTTGCCTCGGCATCCTTCTTCGCTGAGTTTCCTTCGGTGAATGTATGCATGCTTGCCTTTGTGTACTCTGGAGGTGCGGTCTTTTTACTTGACACCGTGATCCCGTGACCTTTACTTGCGCCCTTAACCTTGGTGTATGTTTTAGATTCGGAGGGTTCCTTCGGTCGAGATGCGTTGCTTGGACGAGAGTGTCCCTCGCTGCCTCCCTTGTAGTTTGACGCCGATTTTTCCGCCAACTTTTTTGTTTGCCTCTGCCAGCTGTTTCTTTAGCTTTCTTATTTTTCTGTTTTTCAAGATTAGCTTTCTAAATTGTTCAGCTCTGGCTGTATTTTCTTTGTTAGGTTGTTGCTCGGGCATTTCATCCTCAGGATCAGATTCTTCGTTCTCATCTTCCTCATTTTCACCATTTTCTTCTGGTATTTGCTGTTGGCGTGGCTCTTCGGCCTCTGGAAATCCTTTTCCCTCGGGACCTAAGTCCTCCATAAACACCTCATCCTCCTATACGTTTTCTCGATGCTGGACTGTGCTAGCCACTACCTCGGGAGATAATCCTTTACTGGTCGAGAATCTGGTGTTGTGCTGTCTGGATGATCCAGTACCTTGCCTCGAGGACCCTACTCGCTGCTTCGGAGCGTGTTCCGATTGGGAAGCCATTCTGGATGTGACCTGTCAAGAAACAAAAAACCCGTGAGGTCCAAAGCGACTAGCACAGTGTACTTTGTCGGCCATGTAAACCTATTCTGCAACTAATTTTTTCAGACGAAATTAAATATGTCGTATTTGCCCTTTTTAGGCGTATTCCTAACTGCTTATTTTGTCCTTTAGCCCGAATCATCCCTTTTTCATCTGGGTCTGTTTTTAGAGTTTTATTTCCAAATATAGCACGAAAATGGAAAATCCCCAAAATGAGTTTTCGCGTATAGCACGAAATTTGAGAACCCTAAAATGGATTTTTACATATATCATGAGCTTTGAAAACCCTAAAATGGATTCCTATGGATAACACGAGTTTTGAGAATCCTAAAATGGATTTCTATGGATAACATGAGTTTTGAAAATCCTAAAATGGATTTCAGTGTGTAACGAGAGTTTTGAGGACCCTTATAATGGATTTTTACATATATCATGAGTTTTGAAAAACCCTAAAATGGATTCCTAGAAACGGCACGATTTTGCAATTATTTGTGTTCTCTGCAGTAAAAGGTGTAAAGTGAATATAAATCGGCTTCATCATACCGAGGTTCTTATAATTCTTTTAATGGATGATTTTATCATCTGATACTATGCTCAAAAAACTCATAAACATACCAAATCCTTTAAGGTCTTTTGGATGCTTAAGGTATAGGAGCTATTTTTCAGAAATCTAGCTTTTGAAAATCTTTTGAGAAGATTAAAAAGAAATCTAACAATCAAAAAATTTGAAAACCCGAAAAATCACAGGCAAACCCTAAGTTGTTTTAATCAGTCCCTGTTTCTAGCGCCAAACTGTACGAGTAGAAAATCTGCATAGGTACTCGAGATACCACATCCATCAGACCTACTCATACATACAATACTTAGTTGTGATTCAGTGGCACGAAGACCACAAGAACAGCACCGAAGGCACTTGATCAATAACTGAAGACTATGTAAACAGTAAAGACAATATATAAGAAGACTTTCTGTGTATTTCTAATGCT
>JAJJMA010293749.1:0-10497 GCA_023529015.1 Papaver nudicaule
GAATTAGGGTTTTTCATGAGATTCTGATTATATTTGGGAATTAGGGTTCTTGTCGTGATATAATGGGAGATTATCTTGTTTTTTCAGCCGAATGTTAGGTCTATTTTATTTTGCTGTGAACTAAAAAGAGGATGATAAGTCTTTTCGATTTGCAAGATTTCATGAAAAAATACAGGGGAAGAAACGAAGAAGATGACTGTGGCCGGACTGGAAAATGTGGAATGGCTAGAAATTGGTTGGAAGAGGTGATTTGAAACATGTATAGTTTGTTTACTGTAATTGGTTTAATTACATGTTCACTGTTACTTGCTTTGATTGCAAGAACTTGGGTAATTGATTTTTAATTTGAAGATCTCGAATATATACATATATATGCGTTTTTATATGAATTTGCTAGTGAATCTACTGGGTAAGAAAGACGATAAACATGATTTCAATGGGGGAAGAAGATAAATCGGAGTTTCATCAATTTTCTTTGCATTGCACCGAGCTGCACGAGTTAACTCATTATCCTAACTCGATCCTAGTTAATTATTTTGAAGGACTTAACTGTCTTTTCTTTGATTGGATAACTGCCACCTAGACATTTAACTTTAGTTACCCGTTTTTTTTAAAAAACGGGACGGAAAAGGTCAATATCGGCCATTTTAGAGATTAGCAATATTTTTTTTGGCCATTTTGAAAAATTGCCCAATTTTTAACACGATATATATATGTGAATTGGTAGTCACTATTTTTTTTTTGAACCAAATTGTATAATAATTATTTAAAAAAATTACATCTTAAAATAATGAACCGCGGGAAGATTAATGCTATTTGGCATGAATTTCATTAGCACACAAGTACTCCAGCGGTGCAGTGCCGCCCGAGACCAAGCACGGTACGTTTAGACCTGATATCATACTCGTGCTTTTTTCTAGTGGGCCCCGTCGCTGTACTAAAACCTTATACTATATCTTCTTCTCTCCACTTCTGTTCGTTATCTTTTTATTCTGTTCCTTCGTGTATAACAGTGGATTTTTTTTTTTTTTTGATTGGTAAAGAATTTGATGTTGGCGAGTTTCGAACTCAGGTCACTGGTATCATCAACCATCAACTTTACTACTGTACTACAGCCAACCTTCATTGAAGATTCTTGTACTCTGAATGGATATCCAGTGAGTCAACGTTGATGTGACTGATTATTCTGCACTGCAGAGCCGATCCTGTGAATAATAGGGCCTTGTGCGAACAAAAAAAAAAGGTCGTGAAAAAAAAATCGCCGACAATTTCGTACAATCAAGATTTTTTTTAAAAAAAAAAAGCCCTGAATTTACTGTCTAATGTCTTCAATTTGCTCTCTTTTCCTTCTTACTTCAGCATTGCATTTAGATTTTTTCTTGATCGGAACTGGAAGAACATAACGCGCTGCTGAGAGTTTTTTTTTCGTTTTCTTTTTGTTATCTCGATAGAAGATAGGGTAAGGAAGAAAGAGAGGGTTGTTTTGTTTTTGTTTGTGTTTTACATGGGTGGGTAAAAGGGTTTAGGGTCTACTGGGCTTAAAATATAATCTGTTAGTGGGTTACGGGGCATTCGTTTTGAAGTAAAAAGGCCCTAGCTAAGTCAGGGCCCTGTGCGTCGCACGGTTAGCACCTGCTCAGGGCCGGCCCTACTGCACTGGTCTGATCCACAAGACCTGTAGAAAAATGTTACAGTCTTAATGAAGGTTGGCTGCTTGCTCCATGGTGTCTGTTGGATATTTTCAACAAACCCCTGATTTTGTAGGCGCTATGACAGGGTTTTGGGTGATCACCTGAACCGAAACGTTGTTTCCAGATGTACTTAGTTGTCTGTCGAAGAAGAGACATGTCCATTCGCACTGAGCGTAGATGCATATTGAAGATGAAAAGACATCATCAATGGATGCATATCCCTCTATAAATAGCGTACTAGTTTTCATTCAAAGCATACCTCTACTCTCTGTGTTTTCTCTCTTAACAAGCATCGTCAGAAACTCAATTTGTGTGTTCTTAATTGGACCATGGTTGTACAAGCCTTGAATCCAATTTGTTGTGGGGCTTCAAGTATCCTGACGACAATATTCTGTGACCTAGTTCTACTCGCCAATTCAATTGGGAAGAATCGAATAATTGTCGAAAAGAATCTACCTATAGAGCCTTGAACAACATTCTTTTCTTCACCCTGTTTTTAGTGTCCAACATTGTCCTGGGGCACACTCGATGTCTTTTTCTCGGGACCATGTGTTTCTGACTAGAGTGCATCATTGATACGGGAGGGGGTTGAACCATATATACTCTATCCAATACTTCCACACCATTATGAAGAAAGCGCCATATATATCAGTATCATTGATCATCGAACGCCCAAGATAAGCTTTGATTTTGAAGAACACGGACCAAGTAGAATTTTCAACTTAATTTGAGGACTTTTCAACTTTAGTTAGCCTTCCCATCTAGTATTATACAGTATATATATATATATATATATGAAAATCCTCACAATCAAACCGCTGAATATATCAATTAAATCGATAAGAGAGTTCTTCATGGCAAAAACTTCTTCTCTAGTTATATGCTTCGTCTTTGTTATGTTGGCGGTTCTCCAATCCGCGTAAGTAGTATCGCAAATCCTAATGTTTTCATCTCTTTTTTCCTTTCTATTTACTTTTTGAAACAAAAAATAGTTTAAATTTTTTTTTTTTTGGGTTGAATGTACAGTTATGCCGGCAATAATGGTTTCGGACCAGGCTGTTTAAATGATGTGTGCGATCCCAGTCGGATCGGGTGTATGACAGATTTCGGAAACGTTTCTTCGTGTGACATGTGCTCTCCTATTTGCGTCAAGAGCTTGTACTCTGTTGCAGCATGCGTTAATTCAACAAACACAGGATCATACGTTTGCAAATGTTGCGGAACATTGAGCCTGAGTGCTACAGCAGCAGCAGCAACAACTACTTCCATTCTTTTCCTTTCCTTTTCCTTGTTTTTGAGTTTCATCTCGAGCTGCAGGTTGTTTATCTAGTTGGCCGACTGTTAAGGAGGCCTTTATTGGCCGACCTTTTGGGAGGCCTCTATGTGATAGAAATTGTCGCTCCTGTCAGTTAAGCGAAATGTCCCGGAGAAATAAAATTGAGTTGCAATTTCAGGAAATTAAGATACAATTGGAGGTAATCGAACAAATTAATTTCAAATTTCAGTCCAACACAATCTAACAAACAAATAATATCTTCAAAGTTCACGGAAAACTCCATTGAATCGGTCGGAATCGATCAATTTCATCTTCGAAGAAGAAAAAAAAAATCAGACGAAATTTGAGATAATTAAGAAAATTGATCACATACATCGATTATGTGCGATTTAACAAACGTATTTACAGTTTAAAATTCTTTGAAATAACCATTAGATCGATTATACGATTCGGATCAGATTTGGACCTTTGTTTTCTTCAATGAATTTGATTGGAATAATCTCTGCCCATTTTATAACTTTGATTGGAATGGATACTTTATTATTCAACCCATTGATTTGTAGCTTGAAACATCATCAGATTCGATCAACTGCAGCAGCAGAAAAATCAAATTACGAACCAGTCAAAGAATTGATTAAGATCCACTTTTTCATCTGGTTTAAATTTTGAATTAAATTGGATGGAAAAAAATTGATTCTGAATGTAGACTAACCTGTCTGTAACTTTCCAATTAAATTTTATATCACTCCATCACTCCTCCGTGAGTATTTATTATATTGAATCCCTTGATTGTCGTTGTGAATCCTCGGTTAATTACTTCCGAAAGAAATTTTCTTAAATCCAAAACAAACCCACAAATCTAACTAACAAAGGAACCTAATGTATACATGAAAAGTAATAGCTGCGTAAGTAGAGTGTTTCTGTGATGTAATGAGGGTGTGAGAATGAGAGCTTTGTAAGCGTGCGAACAAGCACGTGAGAGGTCGTAGGTTAAGTCTGGTTCTAGCATGTCTGATGAGCTATATAAGCTTAGTTTTGTTGCGTCTGTAAAAGTATCTTTCTTATTCAATTGAATCTAAAATTCGTATACACAACCATGTAGACATCAGGTCTATTATGGTATCAGACTGAAAACCTAATTAGGTTTTTAGAGTTGCGATCCAAATTTCCGTTGTGTATCTCTCAATTCAACAATTTTTCACCTAATTTCTTCACCTTCTTCAACTTTTGCTGCTGTTTGAACAACAAATCTCAATTTCTGTTCTGATTTGATATGAGTTACTCTTAAAAAGACAAATCTCTCAAGTAATTTGATGTTTGTTTACTCCTTTACAGTAATCAGGTGGTTTAATTCCAATTTTGATTGAAGATTTGAATGAAGTTAATGGAGTCTGTGGTTGAAGATTGGTGGTTGGTGATTCCGGTTGTGATTTGGGGTTCCAATTTCTGGTACGTGCTACGTCAACAAAACGGATTAAGTATGAACTTCGGTTTGAAATTTGGTCTTCTCACTTGAGCTCTTGAAGATTACCAATAATCCTTAGAGTGGAATTATCTCTTCTACCTCAACTGATTGGTTCAAATCTCTGATGGTAATCTCAATTTTAGTTTTAATTTTGTAGATTACTTCAAATTTGACTTCATATGTCTGATTTCCATTTCACTAGATCACCAATATTTGATTTCTTCTTCAAAAGTCGCTATCATCATAATTAGGTTTCAATTCACCTAGTTTTTTAATCAAGACCTACTGGTACTGACTCCTGAATCTATTAGATCTGAGCATGCTAATTTCTGCTACAATTGTTAGTTGGGAGAAGCTTAATGTTGTTCCATTTGATAGTGGAGAGAATTTTTTCTTAAATTCAGAAGGACATTGAGATGTGTGTGTGCTGAGTGTTTGCTGCACATTTATGTGGTTATCATGCTTCATTCTAGCTCCTCCTCTTATTGTTACATTGGTATAGTCCTCACGATTGTGGTGTGTGAGTGTGTTGGCTTGCGAGTTGAATGATGAAGCTACGGATGATGATTTGTAATTGAATTTTGTGATGTTACTGGTATGGAGGTTGGAGTCCCCTTTGTTGAGTCTGCATATAGCTAGTATGCAGCCTGGTCTTATGTTTGCATATGTGTTAGATATGCAACCAGTGGTTATTCTATTTTCCTATTGGTTCTTCTCAATAATACAAGGGCAAGAAGCTTGGTTTCTGCTGTCCCTAATGCAAGGAAACTTGATCTTTGGTTGGTTTTCTTCTTTAAAGTCTGTGTATATGTGAGTATACAGCCTATAGTTCTTTTACTTTCAGTTGGTCATATTTTCAAGTTGTTTAAATAAGACTAGCACTTTCATGTGTGCTTGTGTACTCTGTTTCATTTGTGTGAGAAGATGGTAGACTAGCCATTCAAGTTTCAGTTATATCTATTACATGGGGAGCATTTTGAGTATACATGAAAGTGAAGGTGGTGGTTGTCCTTAAATCTAGAAATTCAACTCACTTGGTCTATTGTACACACCTGCACCAAATGGTCCTGTTTTATATGCTACTTTTGTCGTAATGGTGCTACTTCAATTGGCTGTTATTGATGTTCCCCTACGACACCTATGGATATTTGAGTAAAGAGGTTGTGTCATGGTTTGCTGAGTGTAAGAAGTGGAAATGCAGGTGTGTCTTCTGTTTTCTATCTCATTCTGGAACTATGTGATGTTTTTCCAACTTAACACAATTCACTACTGCAAGTTTAAATCTGCTATGCCTACTGCACCGACTACACCTGCGACTGTCAGCTTGCTTTGTGCCTGTACTACATCACTTGCTTACTCTCAAGAAGGTTTGAGTTCTGCACCAACTACCCACTTTTGCTCTCATCAATGCCTAATTCTGGTGACATTTTGTAATAGATGTGTAAGTAGAGTGTTTCTGTCCAATCTGAAGGTCTCTTTCTCAGCCACCTTGTGATTGAGGGAGGGTAAAATCTATGTAAGTAGAGTGTTTCTGTGATGTAATGAGGGTGTGAGAATGAGAGCTTTGTAATCGTTCGAACAAGCACGTGAGAGGCCGTAGGTTAAGTCTGGTTCTAGCATGTCTGATGAGCTATATAAGCTCAGTTTTGTTGCGTCTGTAAAAGTATCTTTCTTATTCAATTGAATCCAAAATTCGTATACACAACCATGTAGACATCAGGTCTATTAAAAAGAACCAAATCAGTTGTAGTGGTGGTGGAACTGATCTATAACAGTATTGGTGGTGGTGAGCGGCGGCAGCATTAGTAGCAACTGAGGATGAGGAAGAGGCGGAGAAAGAAGATAGACATAGGGCTGTTTGTAGTTTGACTGTATAGTTAAGAAAAATCTTTTCTTACAAACAACACGTGTGCTCTATGCAGCATTTTTTTTAGTAATTAAACAACACGTGTGCTCTTCCAAGCACTGGTCTTTTGTTTTGGTATTACGATTAGTATTCACACCTGGTTTGACCACTGAGACCGAGTCAACACAGTTTTATTCTGCATTTATATTTGTATGCAGCTTTTTTTTTCGGACGACAAGTATTTATTTTTAAATGCGGCGCAGTTCTAACGGCGTTCCAAATTGATTGCGCACCCAACCCAATTCGATTTATGTTTCATGTCTTATAACCACGAACAATTGTTACATTCTTGAAAATAATTCTTCCATCCAATTTAGTGATCTAATAATTGTGATTCATTTGTTCTATTTGGTTGGTACCCCTAGCACCATTGTGTTGGCCTCCATGGAGGTGAAAGAAAACCCTCAAATATTGTCGCCACGTAAGTTCCCTCTTTGGTCTGTTAGCTATGGAGGAGAGAAAATACAAAAAAAAAAAAAAAAAAAAAAACTATGGGGAGAGGGGGAGGCGATATAAAAAGTGTCGTTCAAAAAATATTTTATTATTTTTAACTAAGAAAAGGGACCCATAAAATCTAATGTAATATTATTTTAAATAAAAACGGGACCCACGAATCCATTTTATTATTTATTTTAACTGCCAATGGCCCACCAAAAGTGGAAGCGATATATTTTTCCTCGCTTTTCTAGCGAGATATTTTGTCTCGCTTTCCTCCAAGTTTCGGGAGGCCGACTGTGCTTTTACGGACGTTGTGAGGGAAAAGGAGAGAGGAGGGAATACACCACGGTTTTCAGTCACATCATTCCCTCCTTTCTCTCCATTGATAACAGCCTTACAAAGTATTTCGTGGGCATATCACCTTAACTCAGATCTTCGCAAATTCGCAATAGTATTATGCTAAGTGCAATGCATGAGCATCATCCTGAGAAAATTATGAGAGACAAAAAAAGACGTTATCAAAAAAGAATTTACTTTTTCGGTCGGCCCCCCAACTGCTTAGCAGTAATTGGCCGACTGTTAAGGAGGCCTTTATAGGATGGTTGTATCTAAATTGTCAGTCCCGTTTTATTGTCACCAGTTTTTAAAAATCAATTTTTTTCTTCAATCCGATCAAATTTGATCGATTTGGAATAGAATTTCTTCAAATTTCTTTCTAATTTGAACTTTACTGTTCCAATGATCATAAATTTTGTTTCAATTGCTACCAAACAAAGATAAAACTCCTGTAATTCGATTGAATTCAGAAAATAAGAATGTTGATTATATATTTAATATTTGAAACTAGATTACCGCTAGCGGTGGGGGGTCCGACCGAAGAAAAATCAACCCAAGACTAAATGCTAACAAGTGACCTGCCTGGTAAACAACTAAAACAGGCTTAACACCACTGAGAATGCCAAATTCATTATACTTCTTCTCCAATCCTTGCATTTTATTCATGAATTTTCCTTTCTTCGTCTAAATTAAGGCCTCAAACAAATAGAAAAAATGATCATAGGGTACATCGTGACGTTCCGTTTCTTCCTAAACTTGATACATCATGTACATCAAAATCCAATAAATCAGTTCTTTTTTTTGTCTCACGTGTTGCAAAATAAGAATGCATGAGGCAAGTGTCAACGAGGGTACTACGTGGGCTTAAACACAAAATTCACGTTATATGTGACATTTTAACTGTGACACCATTATCACTGATTGAAAAGTTACATTTGAAACTTCAAATTAGATGAACAACTTTTATTAGTCTTCCATGTGTTCTCACCACCCACACCCCTTGGTAAACAAATGTCACCTTAAACTTAAAGGGTAGGTAGCACAGAGACGGGAGTATTGAAAGAAAAATAGAAAAACAAACCTACTTTCTCTTCTCCTCCCCCAATCTCTCTTTCCCTTTCCTCTGCCTATCAACCGATTACCCCCCTTTCCTCTCCTCTCGCATTCTCTCACCTGTTTTTCTTTCAATTGTTAATTTTCTTTTTGTAGGTTTTCATGCTTTCTCTTTCTTGATACTCTTTTTTTCGTTTTTTTGAGCGAATATGAGGAAAACTTACTATGAAGTGGAAGTTTTTTGGTTGTTGTATGTTGGTAAGCATGGGTTTATACACCAAGCTGGTATTCAAGCTGTTTAATTTCCTTCCTGAAGAGGCAGAAAAATTAGTGAAGATGTAGAAGAAATCGGAAAGGCAGAAGAAATCGTGAAGGTATATTTTTTTTGTAATGATTAGATAGCATCATATAAAAAAAAATAGTGAAATTTGTTTCATTTTGTATTAAAATCTCCTCGGAATGAAGTTTGGAGAGATACCCAGATCTTAATTTGCTGGGATTGTTGTATCTGATTGACAAGATTACAGCTTTTACGGCTCAATTAGTGTTTTTGGGGTCGGGTATGGGTTTACCCGACCCATATCTTCGTCTTCTTCATTGAAACTCTGGTTTTCAGAAAACAGAGCTCCGGCGGAGCTCCGATTCGTCTGATCGATTTAATGGAGATTTTGAAGAAGTTCAAACTGATAATTTGTTGGTTTTAATATGTTTGTTTGAAATTGATGTTCAATTCGATTGATTATATCAACATTCGTCTGATTTTTATGAAATTGTAAACCAATTTTTTTTCCATGCACAAAGTTTGTGACTGACAGATTGTACAGTTTTCATCCCTAAGTGACTCCCTTCGGTCGTCCAATAATTTGATCAAATCTACCTGATAACAATCAATTCATACTCGATTACAGCAACTGTAAGTTTCAATTCACTAATTTGAGCTTCATATTTTTATTTTCAGTAAACCAATGTTAATCATCACAGAAAACCAAAACAGAGATTTTTTTTTTGGTCAGTTTCAGAGAACCGGGTTAAGAAGAAAGAATCACGGGTCGGGTAAAAACTGACCCATTCTTATCATCCCAGGAGAAATTGAACAACAGTAGCAGCAAATTGGATAAAAAGATGAAGAGCAAATTCGACAAAAAATTTCCAATTGACATCACTTTCTTGTCGATTACCAATGATTAACATTCACCCATTTTGAAAATTTTCTACCAACTGTTAAGAATTAGATCAAACACAAAAATGAAACACACAATCACCACCAACAAAAATTTATCAGAGAGGAAGAGGATTTTTTTTTTGGCTTGATTTGTTGATGTGTTGCTGCTGCTGCCGTCTAAGTATTGTTGTTAAAAAGATAGTATATGATAATATGATGATTACGAGCTTAAGTGGTTAACTGTGCAAGGAGAGGGAGGAGGTGGAGGACGAAACCCTCTTTAGACAGCAAAATACTAGATTACCGCTGCAGCGGTGGGGCGGACCGAGAAAAACGTTACTGTAGAAGTTTTACTCGACCACCGCCACCACCTGGATAGCATACAAACACAGATATGCAGATACAAAGCGGCCCAAATACGAGATGCGGCCTAAAAACTTTAAATGATTTGACCGTGTGCTGCCTAAGTCAATGGTCAAACCAGGTGTCAACACCATCAATACGAAGAAATTGATTACAAATACCAAAATGTGCGAGCACACCACATGTGCAATTTTGACTCCGAAATTATTTCATTTTCATTAGAACACATCAGTTTCAAATTTCAATATCTATATTACAAAACACAGTTGGGTTGTTTCGTACGACCCTAATCTTTTCAATCAACGATGAAATGACCAACTTGCCCCTGCGCATTTGTTTTCTCCTTTTTGTTTTTTCGTAGTTTTCACTAAAAGCAGGGGCATATATGTACAGTGCCTTCTTTTTCCTTGAGAAAACATCGTTTCTTCCTTCGTTTTCTCCGTTTCTAATTCTCCACTTCTCTTTCTCTCTGCATCAACTGAAAGGGGAATCATCGATCTGTGATTCTGAGAAAAGGGGATACGAAAGGAAAGTTGCCCCAATTTGATTAAAAGGTGAAGAACATTACTGCAGACGAGGAAAGTTGAAGAAGAAGACATTGCAGTTGATTATCGTAGTTTTTTCCGTCTCTGTATTACCTCCCCAAACTTGCAGCCATGAATCGATGGAGAAATCTCTGACACTCCGAAAAATTCAAATACCTGAAGATCTACGGAGAAGAAAAAAAAAACTCTCATCATCAATTATTAACAACTGATGCAAAAGACCCCTGCAGGTATGATTTCGAAGTTAGGGTTTTGAGTAGTT
>JAJJMA010293757.1:2887-21655 GCA_023529015.1 Papaver nudicaule
TACGTATTGTGTCTTTCGATTTTCATACTGAGAAATTTGAAACAGTATCTCCACCCCCACTAAAGATCCCTAAGAAGGTGCAACCCATTGTCGGGCTTGTCCAAATTGGACTGTTTGTATGTCTATACCATATGAGTGAGCATGTAGGCAACGTCACTCTGTGTTTGTGGTCACCCATTCTCGAGAGAATAAACTGTTTGAGAGAAAATACCAAATGGAGGGAAAATAATTGGGCGAAACAATGCAGTATTGAATTGGGAAGAAAGGAACCAGACCTCTTATGTTATGAACCTATTGCACTTGGTAAGAACAGCGTCCTGTTGTGGCGAATTTCAATGTTGAGCAAACGTCTTTGTCTTTACGATTTGGAAACAAAAAGTAACCTGGTTATCTGGAAGTCTAGACGTGAAGATACTACGCCATTTTGACCCTTTAGCAACGGAAATAAGCGTTGTTATGAATTTCGGCAACGCTTATTAACGTTACTAATACAGCGTTGCTCTTTTTTTTTGCAACGTTTATAAATGTTGCTGTAATTAATTACGGCAACGTTTATAAACGTTGCTATGGTGCCATTACGGCAACGTTTTTTTACGTTGCCGTTATTAATTACGGCAACGTTTCATCTTTCTTAGCAACGTTTCTATAAGTGTCAATATTTGGTGTATGACACGTTTCACTGGGTCTGGCAACATTTATAAACGTTGCTAAATATGTACTGAGAATTAAAAAAAAAATGTAATACATAATTTATATTTATATTTCCAAAATTCCAGATTAACAAATTATATGAAACCTGCCCTGATAATATTTGAATATACAACATTTTGTTTTTCTTAAAAAAGCTATACAACATTCGAAATTTAGTTTCAATGTACACTATACAGTAGATAATGTTCATTCCTTATACGATACCCTGAATTGTGGCAAGATATAAAGTGCAAGTTGTTTCTCACTGGTATCAAGAGTTAAACCACTAACCATCCCTTTTGATTTTGGATCTGCAATGGGGGGATATGAGTCACAACATGAAGTCAGGTTCCGAAACCGAAAATCCCTCGAACTGAGGGATACCCTCATCGTCAGCGCCATGAGCACTCTTTTGGAGCTGCTCGGCCATTTGGTTGAAAGCAGGATCTTTGGCTATCTGCTCAGCTAATTCTTTTCTACTTGGGTACTGCAGTTCACCAACAACCCAAACATGAAATCATTTGATATTACATAGTACGCATTAAGTGTAATGAGTCTAAGGAAGTGACTTCATGGATATGGAAAAATGTAGATGAAACTACAACCTATAACAAACTCACATGTTATGATAACAAGACTAGAGACTGCAATCCACCACAGACCATATGGAGAAAGTATCTTTGTGTACCAGACATTGTTAACATATGCCCTGCAAAATAAATGTACTGACAAAACTTTAAAGGTTACAACTATTCTCTGCCTAAAGAGATGATAACTTGGAAGAAAAAAAAAACTCAATGAAATTGAAATGTTGAGAAGCTATGAAAGAACCTATTCCTCCAATCCACAAAACACATGATACACTTGTCAAAATACATACACTTATAAACATATCCATCAGTTGTTGAATTTCACACTTACAAATACGTCCTCGAAATTTCATTTCCTGGCAAGTATCCTTTACTTTCTCCATTGGCAATGCAAGTTGAAACTTTCAGCGCGCAACATAAACCTGATGAAATCATACAACCATTGTCATCAGAAGAGGACGATAACAAATGAAGATTGTGTAACTTAAGGGCCTTCACAGCATTTTGTACAGTAGTAGTATGCTACGTATTTTACAAAGAAAGCAAGACTAAGACATTGCTTAGAATTATCAACAAAAGCCATTAGTCCATTAACTAAATCATTAACTTAGTAAGTACTGAGGAAGCAATATCCTTAAGTGCCCAGTTCACAAAAAATGATTGAATACAGTACAAATAAACAAGAGAAAGTAATGGATGAACAAAGCTTGGATCAACACAGTTAGATTTTGGAAAAGAAAGGAAATCCCTGTATGTAGTATTATGAAACACCCAAGATACAATTAAAACATAAGTCAATGCCGGCATACAACTATCAAGATACGCCCCGTGATATACACATCATAAACGACAAACTACTAGCATTGAAAGCTTCTAAAGCCTGCCGTTATCCACATCTTGCTTACCGCTACAAGTACCTTTCATACACTGTGGGTTAAAACAAAATAAAAAGGGTGAGCGAATGTCCAGTAGGGGAGTAACAACAAGCACGAAATGTCGGCGTGAAAATGTAAAACGTAAACAAGAACAACAGCTAGTGTAATGTACAAAATGTAAAGCATTGCACAAACACATTTGTAATGGAAATGTAGAGCTCCAAGTGAGGATAAATAATTGTGTGGCTCCAGCGCCAATATGATTATTTACTCTACCAAATGTGTGGCTCCATCGCCAAGTCAGGGTAGTTATGGATACCAGCCACCGTCACAGCTAACGGTCTTCCGGGTAGCCACTATATGTGGGATGCCAATTAAGGCCCGACGCTCCTAGGGTAGAGTTCTCTAGTAGCTTGTGGCAGAAATCACAAGGTAAATTCTCAAGGAAAATTACATTTCTAAAACCACAATCAGTTTATCAAATCAATAGGCAGCGATGCCGCAACTTACCAAAAACCGCTCCATAAGCCAAGTATTAAACTTGAAGTACAGTCTATACGCCATACGCCAAAATCTATGCCATCTATTCTTAAAGGAAGGACATAAATCACTACCTGAATTGTAGAGCAATGCTGCCGATGACTACGAGAATAAAGAAAGGATTCATTTTATACATAAACATAGGATGTTCGTTTAGCTTTTCACAAACTGGAAAAAAATGGAAGACATTTTCAAAAGCTATTAGTGAGAATGTACACATATGGGAAGCCCATTTTATTAACCAAGGTACACAGTTGAGGTTTCAAACCAAAAGTTTACTGTGTGAACCCAAAGGAGTTCAAATCATTTTCATTAAATAGAAGAAATAGACAAGGATTACTGGAAAGAATTTATTGCAGTAATGGTTAGGATCCACTTATCAAGCACGGAAGAGTATCTCACCCCAATGGTCCCACTGACAAGGCAATGACTCAACCTCCTTTATCCTAGGCATGGACACAAAAAATGATTAGACTTGAATTGACTAACGTAACAACAAGATAAATAACTAAGAAGGAAAATATAGAAGTGAACCTGAGTCAACAAGATATCAAGCTCCTTAACTGGCCCAGACAGCTTGGAGTGGTCCTTGTCAGCTAAAGTTTGTATCAATTGACAAAACTATTGCTCGAAAGAAAGATGTGTCCAGCCAAATTAAGTCTAAGAATGCAATTAGTAGATAAACCAGCTACAACACAATTAGTAAATACAACAACTATTACCTGTCCTTTAACAAGTCCAAGTGGGTACTCAACTGAGTTTCCAGCAGTAACTACTCACTATTTGAGACACAATACTTTGCACCTTTGCGTCCCCTAAATCTCATGTTATATGATCAACTAGAAGCTGGGCGTTATAAGCACGAAATGGTATCTCCAAACCCATTTCTTATCTGAAGCCAATATCTCGCTAAGTGGAACAATGAAAGGACGCGAATAAAGAGTATAGTTTAGAGTGTATTGCTGTACAGACCTGTAACATTCATAGTAGGTGCAAGGAATTCCCCACTATTGATTCCTATTTCTTGATATCTGCATAAAGAAATTTCAAGCTAAAAAAGGCATAGACCAAGACCCTAAAGCAAATCACGATTGTCAATGATGCTTCCATGACCACAAACAAGATGGAGGGAAAATAACCAAGGCAGAAATTTGTCAAAATTTGTTACATGTTAGATGAATCAATACACATAAACCGACCTCTTGCATCATTTTTATACCCAAAAAATCTAATACACATAAACCAAATTCTTGTAAAATTCAAAAGAAAACCAAAAACCCATCTCAGATCTCAAACCTAAAAACAAACAATTTAGGTCAAAATCAAAGTTAAAGGTAGAAAATCAATTTCTAGGGTTAGGGTTTAAGCATAAGTCGTAAACAAAATCAAACAAAATCATTATCAGTAGTTAAGGTTAGCGTTTATACCGCGAGAATCAACGAGCTTCTTCAATTTGGTATGAAGTATTAGGGTTTCGCGGGAATCACAGAGGGTTTATAAGAGTTGATTTCGATTTTTGTTGTTCGGGTTCTCGATTTCTACTGTGTACCAGGGTTAGAGGTACTCAGACATGATTTCACTGATGATTTTCAGGGTATAGAGGCGAAAAGAAAAATATAATCGAGAGAAGAGTTGAGAGCCGAAGAGAGAGAACCCGATAGAGAGAATGAGATAAGAGTTGTGGACGCTTTTGTTATGTAGAAATAAAAATACAAAAACAAAAATAAATTGTAAGTACCCTCGCAAAAAAATTATATTACATTATTGCCATCAAGATGGTAACGTATATAAACGTTGCTAAGATGAAAAAACGTTGCCGTATAATATTATAATTAAAAATAATTTAAAATATATTTACAGCAACGTTTTATTTATTTAAAGCAACGTTTTTTGCTTAGTAACGTTTATAAACGTTGCTAAGCCAAAATAAAAAGTGTTGCTAAATCCTGGATCTGGCGTAGTCATACCTTCACATAGTTCCTCACATGGCGCTGAATGTATCATTGGAAGGCCTTGGAGCAAAACCTGACACCTGTTGTGATGATATGCATCTAACAACGAGCTTTCATGTGCATGAAGTTTGGAGTCTTTAAATGATGCGGAAGTACTTATATACCCAATGGGAAACTTGTTATTCTGTCATTAACTTGTGGCCCAAACTAGGTTCATTGGGAAAACATATATGTAATACTTTCTCTAAGTGCTGCTTTTGATTATTGTCAGTTATCTTTTGTTAGTCGAGATGATAACCAGGTAGATGGCATCTCTAAGTTTGTTAGGAGGTCTAAGTGTTTCCTAGATTGCTCTTATAATTTTCCTTCCTTAGTAAGTAATGTGTTAGCAAAAGATCAAAACTTGGTAGCTGTTTAATCATCAATGAATTTGTTCTGCTTATCAAAAAAATTGATACACCCATTCAGAGTTGTATTGCTTCTTTCTGCGCAATATTATGGAAGTGTATATATGGGCGAGTATCGTCTGTGCCACAAATTGTATGTGCCAAATGTGTCAACCCAATAGGGTTGCGACACATGTCAAGTTTTGTTATAACCAAAATTCAAGCTTCAATTTCCATTTCTGTTCTATGTTAATTTGGTAATGTAACCAAATATAATATTTCCTAAGATTTTTTAGGAGAAATAATTAGTAAATCTTTATGGTTTATTATAAATCAATTTCTCACAAATAAATTCTAAATTCATCTTCTTTCCTAGTTTTTGGACTAGCACAACCAAAGACACCCTAAAACTAGCAAATAAGATGAATATAAATTTTATTTGTGAGAAATTGATTTAGGAAATGTTATCTATAGTATTTTGGGGAAAAACATCCTAAAGTTTAATGGAGATAACCACCAAATATTCTCTCTAATTTATTTAGGGACACTAACCATTGTTGGTTACACGAGATCCAGAAACTTTCTCTTAATAATTCGAAAACCCCCCAAAATTTCAACCAGAAACTTCTTTTTGGCGGGTTGAAACTTGAACGAAAACTCTCAGAGCGGAATAATTCCCGCCTGTTGTTTTTGCTCCTTTTTAAAGTTCAGTTTTACTTTAAAACTCGATTTATCTTTTCTGAAACCTCAACTCTACTCCTAACTCATCTTCTTCACAGTGGTTCATCCCTTATCTCAGGCTGGTTCTTATACTGGTATTATTTCTTTAACCCATTCTCGATTCAATACGAGTGATGTTTTATATCATGTTGTATTATTAATGTTGTTGATTTTAATATACTTTAAGGGAAATAATCTGTATATTTTTTTAAACTAATAACTGATAATCATATATAGGCTGTTTCAATCCGGTTCTTGTATCAAAATAATGTTTTAGGGTTAACTTATATGAATCAATGGTACTTTTGTTAATATGTTTAGATATTGTTTTTTCAATATATGCTCGAATTCTACCCATGTTGAGCATGTGGTGCTTTCCCTGTTAGGTTTAGCTATGATTTGGTAGAATCATTCATTTCTTTTTTTACTATGGTTTTTTCTTGATATCAAGCAAAAATGGTTCATTTCATATCATCTAAAATTTGCTTTTTAATTGTTGCAAGAGTTTCAACACAAATTGTTTTGTGAACCTTATTTTAGAACTTAATCCATCCGAGCTCATATTCCTACCTTTGTTGTACGACACAGTGTAAGTTATGGCAGGTGATGACTTTTTGGATGATATGCTTATCGAGCACGAAGAACACCCAGATAACAACAATGAAAGTGATTTTAAAATATACAAAAGGTTTAGAGCACCGTTTGAAAGATTCCTCCGCAAGATCCAGGTAACCAACTACGGATTCCTACAACCATCTTTATTCATCATTTTTATTCACCATTGTTTTGTGCCTGTCTCTAGTTAACAAGCCATTTAATATTACCCTAGAAATATTTTTGCATCGACAACTGCGTAAAGCGAAAAATGATGATTTGTCTCGGTGTAATACTGCAGGACTTCAGAAGCATGGATAGGCTCCCCTCGGAAATCATTACTAAAATCCTGTCTTCCCTACCAACATCAGAAAGTGTTCTCGACTGCAAATCCGTGTGCAAGGAATGGCAGGTAGTGCTTGGGGAAAACAGATTGGGTCTCTTATTTGCGGCCACCACTACGCCTTACTGTCTACATGTATTTTTAATGCCAAAACAAATCAACCATGAACAAGTCGGTAGCATCGGCCCAGAACCAGTTTTAAGTTTAAGATATCACAGTATAGAAATGAATTGCCCAAATATTATTGGCTCATGCAATGGGCTGGTATGCTTTGGGATACCACACAGCAGGGCTCTTAATGATCCAGTTTATATTATGAATCCATCAACTGGTGAGTACCTCCACCTACCCAAACACCCAGATCCTTCTCCACATTATCATGAAATGAAGGCATGATTCGGGTACTGTCAGTCTACTGGTGAATAAAAGTTGTGAGAACCTATGGGAAAGTCATCCAAGTGTACACTCTTGGCGATGGTAGGGGTTGGAGGAACAAAGACGACTTTCAGTACAGACTACGTGAATCGTCTGGTATATTTGCACATGGACGTATATTTTGGCTCGAAAACAGAAGGAAATTACGTATTGTATCTTTCGATTTGCAAACTGAGAAATTCGAAACAGTATCACCACCCCCAATCAAGATCTTTAAGAAGGGAAAACCCATTCACGGGCTGGGGTTAGCCCAAATTGGACTGTCTCTATGTTTGTACTATACGAGCCAGCATAGAGGCGACATAACTCTGCGTTGGTGGTTGCTCGAGAAAAGAAATTGTTTTAGAGGACATACCAGATGCATCGGAAGGAAATGGGTGAAACAGTGCAATATTGAATTGGGAAAGAAGGAAGAGCAGCTGATACATTATGTGCCTATTGCACTTGGTAAGAACAGCGCGTTGCTGTGGCGAATTACACTGAATTGCAAACGTCTATGCCGTTATGATTTGGACACTAAAACTAACCTGGTTATTTGGAAGTCTCGACGTGAAGAAGCATTACGTCCATACCTTCACATTGTACCTCACATGGCGCTGAATGTATCACTGAAAGGCTTTAGAGAAAATCCTGACCCCCGTTGTGAAGATAAGCATCCAAGAAAACACTTGCATGTGCAGGAAATTAGCAGTCTTCAAATGATGCAGAAGTAATGATATACCCATTGAGAGTTGGAAATTGCTTCTTGGTGCACATTTTCTTATGTTATTTAATGTTCTTGTTTGAAAAAACTGTTTTTTATTTAGAGATACCATGCAAAAAGCTAAAAAAACAATGTTTTATCCAATATGGCTCAAATTTCACAATTTAGCAATATTGCATGGTTTTACTTCGTTGTGTTAGAAAACTCAATGTGGAGGTAGTCCGAATTGTTTAGCGGGTGACGATCACATTTATGAGCCCCACTCATATCAGATTTATCCAGAAATTGTGACCTACTTTTTTCTTGCTTTGTATTCATTTCATTTTTCTTTTTTTTGTAAACCATTACAAAGGATTTTTTTTTGTCAACAGACTGCTCTGCACAATAAAGCAAGAGGGATGTATGGGCTCTCCTCGGAAATCACTACTGAAACCCTATCTTCCCTACCAACATCATGCAGTGTTCTCAACTGCAAGTCCGTGTGCAAGGAATGCAGTAGAGCCATACCTTAAAATAGTACCTCACATGGCGCTGAATGTATCATTGAAAGGCGTTGGAGCAAAACCTGACCCCCGTCATGAAGATATGCATTTAACTACGCACTTGCATGTGCAGGAAATTAATTGTCTTCAAATGATGCACAAGTACTGATAGACCCACTGGGAAACTTGTTATCCAGTCATTAACTAGTGGCACAAATAGTTTTCATTTAGAAAACAGATATGTAATAAAAAAGATATTATCTCTAAGTACTGGTTTATATTATTGTCAGTTTTCTTTTGTCATTTGAGATGATAACCAGGTAACAGATGGCATCTCTAAGTTTGTTAGAAGGTTTAAGTGTTTCCTAGATTGCTCTTCTAATTTGCTAGTAAGTGATCTGTTAGCAAAAGATCAAAACATTGTAGTGGTCCATTAGCTAAAATGAATTTCTTCTATTTAGAGACACCATGCAGAAAGCTAAAGAAATAATGTTTTATAGTAAATTTTTTCTACAATTATTACGCTCAGTTCATTGCATTAGCTCCTACTAGCTTCATTCAGTTGGTTTGGCATTTCAGTATTGTCGTAGTAGGGTGTGCTGAAGGCCATTCTAAAAATTCAAACTGTTCCTTCGCTTTTACAAATTCTAAAATGAAATTTTGGCTAAAATGTAGTGGAGTTGTTAATACAGGTTTATATCTCGGAATTATGGGAGACCATTTCTAAAAATATATAACCACCCCCGATATTTTTTCTGATCTATTATTGGCTGGAAATCTGAAAATTATGGAAACTAACCATGTTGGTTACACGAAATCTGTGGAAACATATCTTACAGATTGAAGAAAAAAAACCTCCAAAAATTTTTTAACAAAATTCTTTTGCGCGGGATGAAAATAAGACGAAAATTCCAGGGCGGGAATTATCCCGCCCAGTGTTTGGGTAAATTAAAGGTAAGTCAACTTTCCTCTCCATTCGGTTGTTATAGCTTTGTTTCATTTTGCTTCATGTTTTTTTTCTCGAAACCCTAATTCTGTTACTAGGTCTTACCTTCGCTGCTGGTATGATTTGTTAAACCCGATCTCGATTTATGTTGTATCAAAGCACAAGCATATGACAACGATGGATTGTTTTGAATTTTATTTTTCTTTTTTTCTTTTGACAAGTAACTGATAATCATAAATATTTGCAGATTATCATATATCATAGAGAACATGTTAAATATCAAGGGTTTTAACTACTGTTGGATTTAGTTACTGATTATCACGGTTTTGATTCCTAGTTGTATGTGTAAATGTTCTCCTAATGTTCTGAGGATCTAGGAATGGCTACTTAGATTTGAATACATTTTAGGTTAAATACAAGTAGAATCAAATATGCATGTTAGATGTCACGGGTTTTAATTCTGGTTGTATTAAAGAGCTAGTTTTGCCGTCATCATGGGTTGCTTTAAAGTTACATCTTTCAACGAGTATGTACTATGTACTTTGTGTTCTGTACAAGGGCTTCATTGAATGGAGGAACATGTCTTATAATTGTAAAACATGTTGCTTTTGCTGTTAGATTTAGCCAATGTTTTTTCCAACGTAAGCTCATATTCCTACATTGGTTATACTTTCAGATACGCTCATGGATTCTTCAGAAGATAATTATTATGAAGATATCTCAGATACCGAATATGGTTTTGGAAGTGAAAACGAGAGTTACGATTGTGCTGGTGGCAAATGTGAAGAAGAAGAAGAAGAAGAAGAAGAAGAAGAAGAAGAAGAAGAAGAAGAAATAGATTGTGGGACTCCACGCTGCCAAGCTGCAAAAGAAGAGAAAGGTTTAGGCAACACATGTCCGGAACCTTTTGATGATTATGGAGCATATGATTTGAATGGTAATGCTTGTAATATTGTTCTCGTTTATTTTTAATTTTCCATAAAACATGTTTCATAAGTTGTTTCTGCTATTTACAGATACCGAGATCCAAGAAGATGAATTGAATGTGATTGATGATAAGTTAGTATCTGAACCAACTGATAGTGTAGCAGAAGAAACACAGATTCTACCAGAGAAACCAGAAAAGTCTGTGAAAAGCAGAAAACCCAAGGGAATGTCAAGGCTAAGAAAACAACATAAGGATTATAATAAAGAGGCCATGATGGCTAAATTACAGGTATGCAGCTAATTATATTCATATCTATAAGGCTATCGCTATATTTATTTATCATTTATATTGTATATCTGCTATTAACTTTCCGTTAAATGCTATGGTAGCTTTACAACAATTCGTTGAGGAAAAAGGTGGAATCTAAGGATGCACTAATAACGAAGTTGACCATGTTGATAAAGACTTTAGCATCGACCCTCTCTACTCAAGGAATACCAGTACCAGCCATTGCTTCCGAATTGATCAGAAATTATGGCTCAAAAGTAAGTTAACTGCTCCACTAGATGGCGCGCTTATGATATTATATTTACTGTATAGGTCAATGATTTGGCGCGCAATATCTAATATTTCATGACAATGTTCAACTTCACGCTTCAGGAAAATTGGACAATCCTCCCGTCGTCTTTGGGAGGTGATGGACCTATCAAACAGATCCATTCATATGCGGATGCGATGCATTCAACCGAAAAATCCTCAAGAAAACAACCCGTATCTGCACCCTGGAGTCTGCTTCAAGCTGGAAAAGGACTGATCGACATAAGAAGGACCCTCCTGGTACAGATTCAGTGACCCGTCGTTCCAGTTCCCCAACTTCTTTACTATCTACACCAAAGTCTGCAACTCCTCCATCTACTCAGGAATCTCACAATTTAGCAACTAATGAAGGACCGTTAGGAAAAGTAATATATTTATCTTATTTCAGGCATTTCATTCTGTATTGTTCATGTGTTTTCGCTTTATGATGTTCATATGCTATGTATTCATGCAGAGTGTAGGATGTGAACTTTGGTCTGGCACAAGGGAAAACGTTGTTGCCAGAGTACTGCTTTTATGTCAGACGAAAGTAAAGAAGTGATTGTGCATGGATACACTGCCAAGATCACTTGCTACAGAGTCCAGGTTACTGAAGTACTGAATGAAAATCTCGTACTACCAATACCCGACGATGAGATTAAAACGTTAAAGCAAGCTTGTGGCACTTTTATCCCTTGGCCCAAAGCTGAAACGATACTTCTTCAACCTCCTGAGGTTAGTTGCTTTGCTTGGCTTCATTGCTTATTCATCCAATAATTTGCTACACCAATCCGCCTTATCCAGCTTGTATTCAGAACTAGATTAGACATTGATATGTTAAAACAAAACCCACAGTAGTTAGATAAGATCCCAATATGTGATGGCAACTCTTTAATTGAAGAATGCTAGTGTGAAGTTAATAAATCCAGATACGTGGTTACTTGTTTGATTATGATTTAGATCTGCAATGCGCAGTTTCAACCAATGTAAAAAAAGGCTACTTCCCTACATTCTTCTCCATTGTTCTATTTTATCTGTGTCTTCATAAGACCAGCGTAATCACGTTCGATACATGAATCCTCACTATTTCTCTACTACTTCAGGCGACTCAACAAATACTGCCGCAACCAAATTTTCTGCAGCACATTGAGAAGCCAAAAGAAGCAGTTCAAGCTACTCAAACTTCAAGTCTCCCGTCGTCTTCAGTGGGAGGTGATGGACCTGGCAAACAGATCCATCAATCCGAGGTTTTGATTCATTCGACTGAAAAATCCTCAAGAAAACAACTTGAATTTGCACCACTGAAGGTTTCTTCCACTAAGAAACAGTCTGCTGAGCCTAAGAAGGAACCTCCTTGTACAGAGACGGTGACCCATCATTCCAGTACCCCAACTTCTATACTATCTAAACAGAAGTCTTCGACTCTTCCATCTTCTCGGGAATCTCACAGATCAACAACTTATGAAGTCCGGTTCGGAAAAGTAATACATATTATCTTATTACAGGCGTTTAAATCTTTACTGTTTTTGTGTATCTCTTTATGATTTTCGTATGCCATGTATTTATGCAGGGCGTAGGATGTGAACTTTGGACTGGCAAAAGGGAAAACGTTGTTGCTAGAGGTACTGCTTTTTTGACCGAAGAAAAAGAAGTGACTGTGTATGGAATTCCTGTCAGGATCGCGTGCTACAGAGTACAGGTTACTGAAGTACTGAATGAAAATCTCGTATTACCAATACCCGGCGATGAGATTAAAACGTTAAAGCAAGCTTGTGGCACTTTTATCCCTTGGCCCAAAGCTGAAACGGTACTTCTTCAACCTCCTGAGGTTAGTTGCTTTGCTTGGCTTCTTTGCTTATTCATCGAATAATTTGCTACATTAATCCGCCTTATCCAGCTTGTATTCAAAACTATATTAGACATTGATATGTTGAAACAAACCCACAATAGTTAGATAAAATCCCAATATGTGGTGGCAACTCTTTAAATCAAAAATGCTAGTGTGAAGTTAATAAAACCAGACATGTGGTTACCTGTTTGATTATGATTTTCTGCAGCACATTGAGAAACCAAAAGATGTAGTTCAAGCTACTAAAACTTCAAGTCTCCCGTCGTCTTCACTGGGAGGTGATGGAACTAGCAAACCGATCCATCCATCTGAGGTTTTGATTCATTCGACTGAAAAATCCTCAAGAAAAAAAAACTTGAATCTGCACCACTGAAGGTTTCTTCAACTAAGAAACAGTCTGCTGTGCCCAGGGAGGACCCTCCTTGTACAGATACGGTGACCCATCGTTCCAGTTCCTCAACTTCTGTACTTTCTAAACCGAAGACTAAAACCGTACTTTATCAACCTCCTGGGGTTAGTTGCTTTGCTTGGCTTCTTTGCTTTATTCGTCGAATAATTTTCTACATCAATCTGCCTTATCCATCTTGTATTCAGAAGTAAAGTCGAATCATTTTGTTCAGGAGACTCAACAAAAACTGCGGCGACTAAATTTTCCACAAGACATTGATAAGCCAAAGAAATCAGTTAAAGCTACTCAAAAGGCATCTCAGACTATGCAGGGTATCAAATGCAACCTTTTTTGGGGTTCTAAGGACGAAGTTCTCGCTAGAGGTAAAGCTTTCTCTATTGGAGGAAAATGGAAAGTGAACGGATCAGAGCATTTGATTGAATGCCACAAGATATTGGTGTTGGAAGTATTAAATGGAAAACACTGTTTAGTCATTCCAACGAAGAATATTCAATGTCTAGATGATGCTCACGGAAAATATATTCTTTGGCCCAAAGAAAGCACCGAACTTCTACCATCGCCTAAGGTTAGTTGTAGTGCAATATGTTTTCTTTGTTCTCTGAATATTTCTTTACATGAATCTTTCTCGTCTAGTTTGTATCGAGAAGAAAATGAGACAAATGCTAGTGTGAATTAGAGTACTTAATAAGTAGAGATACGTGGAACCTTTGATTATGAGATAGTTGTGCAACATTTCAAAAAGGTGTAGACTTCAGTTCAAGTCTGCCAGTTAGATAGTTGTACAATTATTTTTCATGTTTCTTCACATTACCAGAGAATCCACATTGGATTTGGTAATACATGTATTAAGAATCCTAACCATTACCAAAAGAAAATGCAGCAGGTACCTAAAAAAAAAACGCTTCAGATAGTGTTGCACAAAAAGAGTCAGAAAGCAGATCAACTATGTGAGAATGGTTCCCAAGGTACAAAATCTCAATCTGGGCGACCAGAAGAGACTAAGAAAAAGGTGCACATTTCATTCTGTCTAACCGGTCACATTGTTTGAGAAATTTTTTTCTGCTTCTTCACATGAACATTGAATCCACGCCAGGCTTAGGAATATCTGCTACATGAATCCTAAGAATAACCCCCTTGCTGCAGGTACCTACAAAAAATGCTGAGCTGCAAAAAGATAGGAAGGAAGAAGGAGATCAACTAGCTGGAAACGGTTCTCGGAGTACCATATCTCAATACGATCCATCAAAGCAGGCAGACAAAGTAGTTGGAGTACTAATGGAATCTCAGATTACGCCAACTCAATACGCATTGGTATTTGTTGTCTTAAAGGCATCAATTAAATACGTATTGGTTTATATTTTTCTATTTATGATGTTCATATGGCAATATATTTCTGCAGGGTAGAGAGTGCAATATTTATGGAGATACTAAGCAGAAATTCCTTGCTAGAGGCAGAGCCTTTAAATCAACGAGAAAACATCATTTACTTGAAACAGGTGCATAGGTTGACTGCTTCTTAGTCCTGATCAAAGAAGTATTGGATGGAAACTACAGTTTACCTGTACTAGCAGGAAATCTTGCAAAATTAGAAAGTGCAAAGGGTTTTGTCATTCCTTGGCCAAAGACTATGCTTTGTGGTGTTAAGGTTGGTTTGCTTAGCTTGTTTGCTTTTTCTTGAAGATATTTCTTTAATAATGTGGTCTTCGCATGACCAACGAATTCCACTTGGATTTGCATGAATTACTACTCTCTTTCTGTAGGTACCCTTACAATCTTCTCACAGAAATACCAAAGAGCACGGAGTACCTGTTGAACGTTCTGACAAGCTTATTTCCGAGGAACTAAGCTTATGTGATCAACCAAAAGTGGTGCTACCAAAAGACCATGAGTTACAACATTTAGAACCCAAACAGCAAGTCGATAGTTTACAAGCAACATAAGTACATGATGTGGATGAAGGACAACAAAAAGTGGTGCTACCAAAAGACCATGAGTTACAACATTTAGAAGCCAAACAGCAAGTCGATAATTTACAAGCAACAGAAGTACATGCTGTGGATGAAGGACAACCTGATAATCTACCGGCTGCAAAGAAAAAAATCTCAAAGAGAACCAGTAAGGTGTATCAAATTCCAGATGGTAGCCAGAGGTGTACCAGGAATAACGGCAAGAGGCAACAACTCTGTCAACTGGAGGTGGGGAACCGAGCATCTAAAAACAGAAGCAACAAAGGCAATAACGTTTTAGATAGATGGTCTGCCATGTTTCTGGAGCAAACTTATTAGAACATAGTTAAGACATTTTCTTTTTGCATATCATCACAACAATAAAAATGATTGTGTTCTAATTTACATTTGTGTAAATGACCCGTACGGGTCCGTTCGGGTTCGGGTTATGATATCAAGTGTCTTACCCAAGCCGGCACCCTAAAAATTGGGCATATAAATGAACGGCCGTTAGATGCATCTTAACGGCCATAAATTCATCAAATTGAACAGCCTTAAATGCATCTAAATTGACGGTCGGAAATCCATCTAAATTGACGGTCAAAAACCCATCGAATAAGATAAAAACGGTAATAATTGAACGGCTGAGGTTCCATCCCACTAATACAATTGAACGGTTCCTAGTAGAACACGTGGACGGCTGGGAACACATCCTGTTTGACGGCTGAGAATCCAACATTTATCCTCAAAATTCGCCCGAGATGAACGGTACCCACAGCTACACGTGGATGGTGGTAGATCAAATATTAACGGTATCCATGACTACACGTGGATGGTGTAAGATCAAATATTAACGGTATCCCTGGTTACACGTGGATGGTGGAAGATCAAATATGAAGGGTGAGAGATGCACCAGAGATTGAACTCGTTCGCGTGGCTAAATAAACACTTTTCGTGTCTTAAGTGCAGTAATAGGCCACATGAGAATCAATTTCTCGAGGCTAAAGGGAAGCAACAGCCACAAGTGAAGCAAGTTCACGAGTCTAAAGGGTAACAACAACCACATGAGAAGCAAGTTAACGAGTCTAAAGGGTAGCAACAGCAACATGACTTCGAACAACACTTGGGAAAAGCTTCGGCACCATGGCGGCTTTGTCACGCGAATTATAGCCGAAGGACACGAAATTTCGCGTTGCGGAAAAGGTAGTCTAAAAACACGCGATTACTTGCCATGCGACGAGCATTTGTGATTGGCGTGACCTAAACCATACGGCAACGCCAATCTGGCGTGGCATCAGACCAGATTTGTACTAGTGTATCTCAATCAAAGGGACACTCTGCATCGAGGAGCCATACCCAGATCAAGGGTGACAGCAAGGGCCATGGAATCGTAGTCTCAAGCAGAAGAACCGAACCCAGGATACGTCCGAAGGGGAATAACATACACCTGGTCCATGAAACTGAACAAGCGAGGAAGGACGCCGAAGCACAGGCATTACAACAAGTAATGCTGGACCAAATAAAAACACTTCGGGCTGAACTCTTTGATAACAGAATTCAATCGAGTGATAGGATAAAGCTGACGCAGGCGATAAGTGATGTCAACCGCTCGCCGCTAAGTCCCGAAATTCTCTCTAAAGCAATTCCGGTAAAATGCACTATGCCAACTTTCACATCAATCTTCGATGGTTCGGGAGACCCAACTTTACACATCAAAATGTATCTACGAGTATTCCTAGCTTATGCTGACAGAGACGAGGTGCTTTGCAAGTATTTCCCTTCCAGCTTGAAAGGGGAAGCCTTGGCTTGGTACGACAACCTAACAGCCAGTTCGATCTCGTCTTTCGAAGAGCTATCCAAAGTATTCATACTACATTTCTTATACAACAACTCATCAAAGCCAGGAGTAGAGAAATTGTTCAGCATCATAGTAAGACCAGGAGAATCCACCAAAAGCTTGACGGACAGATGGACAGCCCAGTGTGTAGAGGTGGGAAACAGAGCCTCGGAGAAAGACAAAGTCCGAGCATTCCTGAACACACTCGACAAAAACCATCCCATGTACGACAGACTCTTCTCCAAAAACCTTGAGACGCTGCAAGATCTCCGAAAATATCAGAAGGAGCGAATCACATTGGAGGAAATTAAGGAGCAAGCAACTCAGGGGAAGGAGACCATTCTGAAGCAAGTTCATTCGATAAATAATCTTTCACTCGAAGAACGCGATCAGGCAATGAACAATCAATCTGGTGATCCCTCAAAAAGAGAGAGGCAGAATAACAATGGCAGGTACGACAACGAGGGTAAGTTTGGTGATGGCAAGTACCACGATAACAGAAAGTATAATGACAGCAGAGGAGCCAGTTCACGAGGAGAATTCAAAGGAAACAACACCCAACGAGGGCAAGAGGGAGAAAGAAAGTTTGGAACACCTCGGTCAGGATTCCCTGCATTTCAAGACAGGAAGCTCCCAAAGTAATCCATCGAAGAAGCCCTTCGAACCATCGAGCAATCCGAGTTTGCAAGCGAAATGAGATACCCGAGGAGTAGAGGTAATCAACCCAAGCATACCAAGAATTCCAGGGATTACTGCCAATTCCATAAGTTCTATGGACATACAACAGAGGACTGCGTCACAGCACATGATCAAATCTATTTCTTCATCACCAGGGACAAGTTTAAGCACCTCTTTGAGCTTCCAAAGCCACCCCCGAACCAGCCTCAGCCAAAGGAGGAGCCAAAACACGAGGCATATGTCATAACAATTGATCGAAACATCCCGAGGTTTAGCGACTGCAACTCCATAGTCCACACAGACATCTGCAGGCGAGGCCCTGAAGGAATCCAGACAGACCGAATTCATAAAAGAGATTTCGAGGGAAAGGAAATATTCAGTGTAGCGATGAAAGAGCATCTTGAGGAGTGGCAAAAGCAACCAATTTTCTTTTCCGCGACGGATATCCCTAATGAAGGAAGATCGCCCAATGATCCCCTAGTCATTACATTGCACATCGAGAAGACAACTATGTCCAGGATACTGGTAGACCCAGGAAGCTCCGTAAATATACTCTTTGGGCGAACGTACGATAAGCTGCTCGGAAAGAACATTGCCTTGGTACCCTCTTCGTACAACATCTATGGATTCAATGGGAAGCCCTCGACACCACAAGGATAGCTATCATTAATGATCCATGTGGGGAGTGTGGAACGACCAACATCATTCTGTGTGATCGATATAGAATCCCCTTACAATGCTATTATGGGAAGACCTTGGTTGCACAGCATCATGGGTGTAGCCTCCACGCTACATCGAAAAATCAGATTCCCTACTCCACTTGGGATTGCAGAGATACCTGGTGACCCTACTGAAGCTCGTATGTGCAACGAGATAGATGTCCAAGCAAGAGGAAGCCAGGATTGCCCGAAGCAGGCCAAGCACCCAAAAATTACGGATGCCAACATAAAGGAATTCATAGCTGAAGTCGAAGCAGGGATGGCAGACGCGGCCATAAAAAATACCACAACCTACAAGCAAGGCACCCGACCTACCAACAAGGGAAAAGATCATTGCCTTAACAGGGAACATTTCCTCGTCGCAAGTAGTAGCATCAAAACTCTGAATGAATCGTCAAGCCTGGACAACGAAGGCAAAAATACGCCACAAGAACGATTCTGGGCATGGCCCTATGTAATCGAGAAAGCGCTCGGGAGCGACACATACAGCCTGGTAACCTCGAAGGTAAGCACCCCAGTCGAGGGAAAGAACTTGAAGCACCTTAATTAGAACATTGTATGTAACCAACA
>JAJJMA010293761.1:0-10916 GCA_023529015.1 Papaver nudicaule
CTTTGTCAAAGCGGTCAGTTATTTTGAGACGGAGGGAGTACTTTTCTCCGTGTCATTATTTTAGACCGCTTTAACTTTGTCTTTTAGAATTATAGAAGACCAAGAGATTTCCTAGACAGTCCCTATTATGTTGCCAAACTTATTGAAAAACAAAATTTATGGAGAAAATAAATCTAATTGGTAACTGAATTAAATAGGAAAGAAAAATGAGAGAATAAAATTTTCTAAGGAAAATATAACCCAAAATATTTTTGGACATGTTTATGGAGTAGAATTTTTCTAAAAATTGATTGCAGATAAATACAAAAAATATTAAACATATTTGTTTCCTTTTTATGGAGATAATATTTAAGATTTTAGTTAGGGGGATATTAAAAATATTTTTATAATTATAAAAAATGTAAGAGTATACTTGTGACTTGTGAGTTTATGGGTAGTACAAATAGGTATCAGGGCCGGGTAGTTCGGACAGGTACCAGACCGGGTAATCAAATTTTAAACAAAGCATGAGCACGACCTTCGGGCTCCCCGCAACGGGCCTTGACAGGCTTTAGACGCTTACGGATTCAGGCGGGCACACGCAGGCCAGACCGGGTATCGTTTTTTTTTTTAGTATTATTTACACCCATACCCTCATTATGTACATACGAGGGATATACTTTATACTCCTTCTACTTTTATTTTAGTTGTCATAATAGAGTTTTACACAAATTATATTAAAGAAAGGAGATAAGTATATTTTTTTTCCATTTATATCTTTAATAAAAGTCTTTAAATATAAATATATTGGTATATTTAGATGAAAACTTATATTTTCAAGATAAAATGTAAGGGTATAGTTAGCGTGAAAAAACAACTATGGTAAATATTAAGAAACAAAAATAAATATATTCGCCTATATATTATATTAAAACATGATTGGAGTTAATAGGCATTGTTGGCATTTTTAAATATATTACCTTTTTTATTATTGAAAATATATTAATTGGTGCTCATGCGATCCCGACTAATCATAAACAAAGCAGGGCAAAGCAAACAAACCCGTGCGTAGCACGGGTGATAAACTAGTAACTCCTGATTGAATACACCCCTGTAAATTGAATACTTCGGAAAATTAAGGAATTCTGATAAATCTAAATTGAATACCATGGAAATTCCGGAAATCTTAAATATCCAGAAAAATCCTGATTGAATACACCTCTGTAAGCTGCACGAATATTTCAAAATTGGTGTGGTGTTTGCGTACTCCGCCCGGTCCGGTTTTCAGAACATTGAGTTCAATTGCACCAAACACGTCAATTTTGGCAATTAGCCACCCACGCACGCTAGCCTAGCTAGCTTCCAATACTAATTTCTGTTAATACTCCCTCTGTTCCAAAATAATAGGCCAGTTTGACTTTTTCCTACTTTTTTCCAAAATTTAGGGAACTTAATTGAACTAAAAATATTTGACTTAAACTTATTTTTTTTTTGTTAACCCATAATATATGTCACGATAAACCAATCATAAAAAAAAAAAAACTAGTTTAGCTCAAGTATTTTTAATTCAATTAAGTTCCCTAAATTTTAGGAAAAAGTAGGAAACAGTCAAACTGGCATATTATTTTGGAACGGAGGGAGTATTTTTTTGGTTACCTTTTATCCATTGGGCTATCCGGTCATGACATAAAACCCTGCCCATAGCATTAGTCCTAGCTCGGCCCCTGACTCCCATGAGGGAGCTGGGTGTATCAAGGTATTACGACTCACCGTTTGCAAACTTCTCCATTCAGCCGACCGAAAACTATAACTAAAGACAACTAACTTCAGCACTAGGGTTTCTCTGGTCTTCTAAGCATCTGTTGAGCCTTCGCTCCTTCACCATGGTTCGTCTCTACACAACTTTTTGGATAACCCTTGTATTCAGCATCAAATTTCTATTGTTCATAAGAGTTTTTCAATTGATAATCTCACTTTTTTATTTAATGTTTTTTTTTTTTTTTTTTTTTTTTTGAGTGATTGCAGCCTCAGGGAGATTACATAGAGCTTCATCAGAAGCGGTATGGTTATCGTTTGGATCATTTCGATAGGAAGCGAAAGAGAGACGCTCGTCAGGTTCATGAACGATCTTCTAATGCTCAGAATGTAAGTTTTTATCTTGTTAAGTGTATATAAATTTCTTTTGCTGTAAGATTTTTAGTTAAAATTTGGACTTTTGTTAAAAACAGCTTATAGGATGTAAGGGTAAACGATTTGCAAAGGAACGGTACGCAGAGAAGGCCTTGATGAAGAAAACGTAAGTTCTCCTGCCCATTGCCTTGTATACTATACTCAACACTGTCGCATTGTTTGCATAAGTGAAGAAGTGAAATATTGTAGGATTAGTAAGACTATACGCAGACAAGTAAAGGCATCAACAAATTTGGCAGTACCAATTAATGGCTTTATGAATTCAATTAACGTGGACAACAATTTTTTTGCTCATTCGAGATTGTTTGTTGCTGTTGTGCTTGAGTTGACACTGGTTTCGTCAGTGGGATACTGATTTCGGTTGTTCGTCTACTATTGTGCCAGCATTGTCATGCATGAGGAGTCCAACAAGAGACGCAAGACTGGTGATGATGTTAAAGATGGGGCTCTTCCTCCTTATCTTCTAGATCGTGAAACAACTACACGTGCAAAGGTAATAGAAGAATTCACTAGACTGGTTCAACTTTTTGTTACATGATGACTGAGTGACACCCTACATTGTTCGTGCAGGTTCTTAGCAACACTATCAAGCAAAAGAGGAAAGAGAAGGCTGGTAAATGGGAAGTTCCTCTGCCTAAGGTAACTTTTCTGTATTGTATGGGTTTCCTGGGATGCTGGTCAGTTTTTCCTCCTCAGTTTATAGTAGTATACTGCGAAATGCCAAGTTAGAGATCCCCGGTTCCTATATTTGTATCCTTGAATACCTTGAGATTAGCTTGACCTTCAGTTGGATGCACACATTTGTATATCACAATAACATCTTCTCTTCTTTTATGGACATTGTGTTAATATTCCTTGCTAAATTCAAAATTTCTTTCACAGGTAAGGCCTATATCTGAGGCTGAGATGTTCAAGGTTACACCTAGTGGAAAAAGGAAAAGTGAGTATCAAATCTAATTTTTAAGTATTCTACTGTTTATGCCTTTATGGTTTGGGGGTAAATGATGTCAACAGAAATCAAAATATAAAAGCAAGCCATAGTTGGGGGTTTGTATTTGCGGAATTTTTGTTCCCAGGCGATTCTCTGTATTCAACTTTGTCTTGCAGCTGGGAAATGGAAGAGGACACTGACCAAAGTAACTTTTCTGGGACCTGGGTTCACAAGAAAGCCTCCAAAGTATGAGCGCTTCATTCGCCCATCTGGATTACGGTTCACCAAAGCCCATGTCACACACCCTGAACTAAAATGTACTTTTAATCTGGAAATCATTGGTATAAAGAAGAATCCCAACGGTCCTATGTACACATCTCTGGGTGTTGTCACTATGGGAACCATTATCGAGGTAATGATTTAAGGGGCACAAATTTCATGTTGTCATCTTGTGTTCAATAATGTGATTTAAAACATCATTTTCTTTCAACTGTGGAAATAACAGGTGAATGTGAGTGAGCTTGGTCTGGTTACACCGGCTGGGAAAGTTGTATGGGGTAAGTAAATAGCTTATTCTTATGTTTGAATCATAGTTGCCATTTTTTACCATTCGAAAGAAACTGATAGTTCATTTTTTCTTTCTCATTTGAGCTAACAATGTACATGTTGGATGCATTCAGGGAAATATGCTCAGGTTACAAATAACCCGGAGAATGATGGGTGTATAAACGCTGTGCTGCTAGTTTAAGAGGTGATTTTTAAAATTTTGCAGCCTTGAGTAGTTAGTTTATTTTTGACAGGGCACTTTGTAAACTATTAATGTTCTTGTCCACTGAAAAAATGATGATTCACACGGTGGGTTTTAATCAACTTGAGAAATAGTGACACCCAAGTCAGTTAAATTCATTAAAATTTCCCCATAAATTACTCCAAACACGAATATACTGATGCCCAAGTTTGAATTTTCTTCATTTAATTCTGCATAGATTTACATTTGTATATTGGCGCATGTTTCAAATGATATTGCCATGTAAATCACTTAGCTATTAGATAAACGAAACATATGTTTGCTTTGTCTACCAAAGATGTGAGGCCAATAAGTAGAACTGACCATTGTCATAAACAATGGAAACTGGAGTAGTGCAAATAAAGTAACAGGCACGAAACCAAATAACACTAGAGGAATAGGAACCCATCTTAATTTATGCACAAGCACAATATTAAGTGCTGCACCGAAGGCTACCATCATCGTGACTATAGAGAAAAAGAGAGTCGCAAGACCAATGATCAGTTTTGTTGGTAAAGAAAGGAGGAAATCCTCTTCTGCGTATCGTGATGTCAGAATGGCCAAGAACATAAGAATTGATGTGATAGAGGAAAATAGAGCCAACGCATCTGCTATGGCGAAAACCATGAATGAATTTTCGTTCAAGAAAATTGGGGTGCCTCTTTTACTAATGTCATCATTGAAATTTCCACCAGGTACAGTAAAAGCTGCAGCAAATACCACTGTAGCAATAAGGGCAGCTACCAGCATGCAAGATTGAGCAGTATCTTTCATCCATTTTTCTCCTTCCCTCATCAGCTCCTTGTGCTCCGTTGTGAATATTGATTGAGCTGTATTCCCATCTTTATTTCTGACCAGTCTATCCGATTTCAGTACCATATTTCTCACTCCCTGAAAGAAACAAACAAATTGACGAATCATAGATAAATATACAGAATTAAAAGAAAAAGGAACAGCTTTTTTATTTCCAGTGACACTATAATCTTAGTAAGATACCTTAAACCACTGCATCTCTCGCTGCATCTGTAGAGCTGCACCTGAAACTAAATTGAGCTGATGGGAAGGGGCTAACTTGGCGGCATAGTGCAAGACCCCATTACCTTCCATATCTCTTCTGGAAACCAGTTCGTTCTTATCTTCCTCACTAATCTTGCATATGAGATTCAAAACCTTTTCATTTCGTTCTTCAATTGCCATTTGGATAAATGTTTGATTCTTCATCATTTTAGTCCAGATTAGATATGGAAATTCTTTTAGACAGTGTTCTACAAGGTCAGTTGTCCCAAATTTTATAGCCGTCTTCAGTACTCCAGAATTTTCAAAAAAATCTGCTTCTTCGGCCTCAGTGGTCATCTCATTAAGTTGTGCAAACATACCTTTAGCTAAATTGGAGGCCTGTCTGTGCATCAACTTTTGTTTGTATATTTGTTTGAATAAATGTTTGATGCCGGGGACTGAAACAAAAGTAAAACCGAGTTGTAAGACACTCTCTTCCCGATATTGCACCATCATAGTTATAAAAACTGTATTGTCAAATGAAAATGCCTCATGGTTCAACGGCTGCAATTCACTTAAGCTAAAGGTAGACAAGGCACGCCAGGTAAAGATGCATCAATCAACTTAAGCTACCACACGTCAACACCATCACCGAGATGAACTGTAAGTCTACCTAGTTATTTCCAGTTCCGATCTACTGTAAGCAACTAAGATTAAATCATACCTTGGCAGAGCCAACATAAATTGGTCATGGTTCGGCTTGTTGGAGTGGACTCAGCTGTTACTGCCGGATTCTCTGGGTCCTCTATATTGTTACTGTTAGTTGAGATTGGCATGTCTACCTGAATCACTGCACTTCCAATTTGCATATATTAATTGTAAGATGTAGAAATTGACAAATTTTATGATACAAAATATAGTAGAAGGATTTTCCTTCAGCCTGTATCTCCAACTAACTCACATAACAAAGCAAAGATAGAATTGTGCCCGTTTTGACACTATTTACTGCAATCTTACAGTACATAATTAGGCTCCCACTCTGGCTATATGTAAGTAACTGCCAGTTTCCCATACAGGGGCACAATGGTAGTAAAGATACTAAAGATAGATTACTAACTTGAGTAGATGCTCCGTTGCCAGAAATTTAGTTTTCCTCCACTTCGAAAGTTGAACGGTCTCTGAGCCATTACTTCCAGAGGCCACATATTGCTGTTTGTGGACTTTTCCATAACTAAGTTGGGAGACCGACGAAAGAGAGACAGAGCAATATCTACAAAAACATAAGATAACTTAGATGAATGTTGGTTCCCTCAAATTGAAAGGATCACTTGTTTTGCTATGAAGTCAGGTCATACAATCGACTATATAACTTACTTACCATAGTAATCCGCATCAAGTAAATTGCACATTAGTGCAGCACCGTCAGGACCAGATAAGGGACTTGGATCCTCATCCTTAGTGACACTAAGAAGATACTCAATTGTCTCCTTTTTCCCTTGTGAAACGAACAAGGAAGCAGTTAAAAGTGGAACTCTCCCTTCGTTATCTCGTATTTGTGTCAATTTTTTGTTTTTGGTCACCATTAGCTCAGCAATTCTTGTCTTCCCTTCTCTAGCAACAATGTGAAGTGCAGTGTAGCCAAATTTGGTTTCCTTTAGTCCAAGTGCTTCCTTTGGCATGCGTTTTACAAGTTCCTCGACGAATTTCCACTGTTTATGATCTGCAGCTATAAGTAGTGCCGTGTCTGACTCAATTGTGATTAATATTGCTGTCATCGAACTTGGATTATCACTAAACAACTCTAGGGCTTTTTCCCAGTCACCTTGTTGAGCTGCTTGGTACAGTGACATGTATTCACCCACAATAAAGCTCCTTACCGGAGTACCTTCAAAACCAATCAACAACACATCCATAAGATGACTCTTTCGAAAAAACACATCCATAAGAAAAGTTTTCAAAACCTTGATTTGTTTCCAATCGTTTCAAGTTCGAACCAAAAGAGTAAAAGAGAAGTACTGATGACAAACATAATGAAACCTGGAAAAAGTTGGATCACCTGAATTAAGCTGAGGGGAATGAATTTTTGGAGCCAAGATTTCATCGCCACGACCAATTGTTTCTTCTTGTGCATTTTGATCAGTATCACGAATATTACGGTCTCCACTAGATAAATCATCCAAACAATCCTTCCCCAAAGACTGCTCTTGTATTCCAGAATCATTTTCAGATTCTTCCAAATTACTGTCGGTGCTGTTAATGTTTCTACTGGTACTAGCAGGGCAAGTCATCACTTCTGCTCGAAAACGTAACTTGTATTAGTATTCATGCCTGCATATATGTAAGAACAAATAGTATGTACTGAAAGATTACCTTGCGTAAAAGCTGCAGCATCTTGATGTTGTGGTAAGACCACCAGATTTTGCCCGCCGCTAACTTCATGTCGACCAACTTGATGCTGCAAACCAACGTTATTCATATATCTTGCGTTTTGGTTCAGCGTTTGTATAAGGGTGGTGAAATTTGTGGCCAAAACATCTAACTGGCGCTGAGTGTTTTTCTGAGCGTCCACGAGATTACAGAACCTAGTCTCAAAAGATTGGGTGCCATCTCTGCATCCAGACATGGTGATCGGCCGGTGATATTCAAAATTAAGGACAATGAATGAATGGTGGGATTATGTATTTATTCGCAATCAGATACATACATACAATAATTGAAGAAGAATATAATTCTTCAGTTAAGAACCTGTAACATGCACAAACGTGCAATCTTTACCTTTGACTTTTTAAAATGATTTAAAAGTTTAAGGGCCATCTCAAGTGATGCAAAATCTCAAAGAAGTGCAATTGACTCAAAAACAAAATGAGAAGAAAGGCAAGTGGGAAGTGGTCATTTGAACCATGTGGGGAACGGTTCGAGCCTCGCATAAAAAAAAAAAAAAAAAAGGGATCGGTTCGAGCCTGTCATCACATGGCTGGTATATGTGATGTGACTTCTAGGTTATGTACCCACATACATGACAAAACAATCGTAATATTGGCTATATGTCTACATGACAAAACAATCGTAATATTGGCTATATGTCTACATGACAAAACAATCGTAATATTGGCTATATGTCTACATGACAAAACAATCGTAATATTGATTGGTCCTAATCAAGCAATTATATCTAAGATGACAAATCAGAGTCCCTAGCCCTCAATGGAAGTTTGTTTAGAGGATGTAAAAGTGATGGTATTTTAGCTAAATTCTCTTACTTAATTTAGTCTTTCCTAGTTTAGTTGAGTTTCTGGACCCATCAGGATTTCCAAAGTTTGTACGCAGCTTTCTCTCTCTATATATATATAGAGAGAGAGAGGTAAAGCTGGAACACAAGATTTTCATGGATCCTAATTCGGCTTCTAGCAAATTTCACCACTTGGAAGGATCAAGCTCTGAGCCTGTAGTCCCCGAAGAGACTGATCATACCACACCTGAGGTTTTTGATCCTTGTAATTACTACGAGGATAGAGGGCATACTAGAAGAAGAAGATATTTACCTGGTGATTATCCAGGGCGCCGGTATGCTTCTGATTCTTCTTCTTCTGATGCCACAGCTGAACTTGTAAACAGAACTCGCACAATGAATTTGTTATCATCTTCGAGGCAGACAAAGATTCAGTTCCTCCCAAACCATCCTATCGACCCTGATTACGTGTATTGGGCCAATACCGATGGTTACTTTAGAGAGAATGGAAAAATTGCAGGGCATGGAATTGTATTAAGAGACCATCTTGGCAACCCAATCACTGCCCGTTCTTGGTTTACAGAAAAACCAGTTTCCCCATTGTATCATCAACTGGGAGGTGTTTTAGCAGCTTATCGAGTTGCAGAAGATTTCGGAATCAAGAAACTGATAGTTGTCTGTAACCATTCCTGGGCTCATGATGTGCTCGACCACTTTCTGCATGGAACACGAATGAAATGCATTGATCTGGATCACCCCGAGGAAGAAGCCTCTACACTCGTCTGCAACATTCACTCTAACTCTAATCTCGAATGCATCTATCACCCCTGTGTCAAAGCCTCTAGTCTCGTTTGCAAGAATTGCGTAGCAGGATACTTTTCCACAGACAAGAACGCTATCCAACTTTTCTGGCCTGTTCTTGAAGAGATCGTGAGCTTGGCAACTCACTTTTATGGATACGTGTCTCTTGTGGAAGTGATCTCAAGAGACAACAACACGATTGCTGATTACATGGCGAAATATGGGAAAAGACATGGAAGAGAGGTTGTTCTTAATCCCAGTGAGTTTCCAGAAGAATTGAAGAGCCTTCTCTATGACCTAGCCACTATGTATCCCGAAAGCGAATTCGGAGCGCAGAACGGAGTCCCTTTTGAAGTTCTTCCTACCTTGGATTGATAGAGATCAAACTTTCTTTTTTTGCTTTTGTTGCTAGGTGACTCTCTGTAGGGGATATGTGGCGTTTTAAAGGCTTTTGCTAAATGTTGCTAGACCGCCATAACACCAGATCCAAAATCTTCAGAATGTGCACTTTCATTGTTCACTTAATTTTCTTGTGGGTGTTGATTATTCTGTGAATGGGGTACAGGTCCGTCGTCTTTTTGCCATTATTCAGCAGCTCTATTTCTTCAAGCTTTAACGCACAGACCGCCATAACACCAGATCCAAAATCTTACTTTTAACTGTTGTTCCGGGTGAGAAAACCCGTGCTACGCACCGGGTGCGTGTTAGTTTTCACTCTGCACACATCACACTTCTTCACTACATGACTGTAAACGATTAGCAAGTTCTTAGTTACTTTTACGATTATGTGTTGCAAGAAAGGCTCAAGCTTTCTTACTTGATATTTAGCTTATTCGGTAGCAGCCCGAAGAGTACCCTATGATAACATTGTAACGTCAAAAATACCAATAAAGCATTGCGAGACTTATTCATTCACAAAGTAAGAAGACAAAGAAGAAACTCTTTTATTTACAGTTGATACATTTAAAAGTACATTTTATGGTATGTTCTCACCACAAACATCTCAGACTTCGCAGCAATCTTATGAAAGAGTAAAAAAGAAAAGAAAAAACACAATTTCAACTTGTTTAGAAATCACATTAAGGCACTAAACAGAGATTGAATCTGAGTACTACACATTTAGTCTACAATTTAAGCTTTGAGCACTGTAGAAAGTTTCAAGATACAAAGACAACACTAAGTAAATAACTAAATATGCTCAAGTGAATCTCTAAATTCAACCGCCCCAGTAACTAAGTTTCCAAAGCCACTCTAATATACAAAAGCAGCAGAACATTGAAACCAACTGCTTGGACCTCCACGGCTATTGACGTTTGGGTTTGCAAACCTATATCATGCTCTGCTTCAACTCCAACCCGTCTAAAATGCAGCTGCAGATTCTATTTCCCACAAACATAAGAAAATTGAAACAACAATGAACATCACATTTATGGGAAGGCACTGTTTGGTAAGAAAGGAATACTACAATACAGAGCTTGAACATGAAAAGATTAACTTGACCCTGAAAAATGCAAGGAATTATCTGTCTCCATATATATTCATTGTAGTGGGAAGAATCCCGATTAACACCAAGCTTTTTTAATGACCTACAAAAGTAATTACATAGTTTGAATCCACATGAGCATCCAATCTCTGCTTACCTGCCACCCACCAAAAACTGAATTAAGCAAAGATTTCATACGACAACGATTTGAAATGTTCATTTGATAGTGAAAGATAACAATGGATACCTTAAATTTATGGAAAGAATTTTGAAACTTCTATCCAGGTCTCCTCTACAAATAGGTCTTCAGTTTTACACCCATTCATCTAAAATAGACAACCCTTTACAATCTTTTATCTAGATATCGATGAGTATATTTTACCCCCAGCAATTTCCAATCTCGATCAAAATTTCTTAGGGAAACCCTTTGAAAATACACAGCCCAACATTTTATTGAATTTCGACAATAATGCCAAAAAGGCCTTACCATTAATTGTAGTTGATAATACTCGGGTCTAAT
>JAJJMA010293765.1:6808-23187 GCA_023529015.1 Papaver nudicaule
TTAGGAACTTAGTCGACCTCGAGTTAATTGAGGGAAGAACTCTATTCGGAAAGGATTCCTATATAGAGAAGAATTCTTTATAAAGAAGGATTCTTAGATTAGGTAATAGATTCCTAGGAGGATTCGGGAAACCGAACCACTATATATAGAGGTGTCTAGCTCATAGCTTGGACACCGTAAGCATCTAGTAAATCTAGAGAAGAAGTTTGTGAGGTAATCGTTGTATTGCAAAAGCAAGCTTAGCAGATTGTGAGCGTGAAAGAGAGAATTGTAATATTGTCTTGTTCATAATCTAGAGAAGATATCTTTCTTCGTAATTCTGTCCTTGTGCTACGTTTTACCTATCTTTCGTCTATAGTTATTTCGAATTCCGCCCTAATAACTCTAGTCATCAAGAGTACAAAGATTATATGTATCACATATATACTTGCAGCTTAACCAAAATTGTGTATTATTTACCGATGGTTTCACTGTATATAAGCCGCAGGCGCGCAAATCATGTACGAACAGGAGAAATGAGTCTGTGGACGTTCCTATCTATAAGCCTGCTTCGCTTGCTGATGCAGATTTGGGGATAAATGTTTTTGACTACCCAGATGCCGGCCTTCCATTTTCTCCTCGCATGAAGTCTCTGTCTCCTTCTTACGAAGAAGTAGGGTACTTTCTGGTTCCAAAACGCTACTCTTCGTTGTATACCAAGATATGGAAGAAATTTGGCCACATTGCAACTACTAATTTGATGAAAGATGTTTCTCCGGCTCTGGTTACTATGGTGTCTCTTTTGTTACCAGTGATTAAGGAGATGGAAGAGGAGACTTTGCATGACGTGACCACTTTGAATATGAGAAAATGGGGTGGCATAATATCTACCTGTGAGCCTTTGAAGTTCAACGTCGGTTGGCTTCGTCAGAGATTCAACACAATCAAGGTGGACCGAGATTCCATCATCGCCAATATGATTCCCTGTTTAAATGTCATTGCGCATGAAGAAAAAATCATGGAGGAAGAGTCGGTGAAGGCTGATAAGATGATTGAAGGGTTGAGAGCTTTGGAAAAGGAGATGGCCGAAGATTTCAAAGCTAAAGAAAAAGCGATGGCTCTGGAGCTGGCAGATAAAAAAAAAAGATAATGATGGAAGAGACAACAAAAGCTGAAAAGGTGATGCAGGGTTTGAGGCTAATAGCGGAGGCGTTCAACAAAAGGATGCGGAGCAAATCTTCAAACGGGACTACCATCTTCTGGAGGATTTGTTTAGGTTCTGGCTAGGCTTTTGCCTCTTTCTCTTTTCTTGTTTTGGGTATTTGTCTAAGTATTTTGTGGTTTGCATGGATTGGTAGAGGATTGTTTTTTTTTTTTTAATTTTGAATAAAGAAAATTCTCTGTTTCTTTCTGATTAAATGACTTGAACAAAAGGAAAGAAGGATGATAAAATGGCATGAATTAGAAGAGAGAACCTTTTAGGCATAATATGCCTTCAACCATTTCCCATTGTGTACTGACCCTTCATGTTTACCATTGAGATTAACTATCTTGTAGTAGCCGCTTGCTGAAGCTTTAGAGATGACATACGGTCCTTCCCAATTTGGTGTGAATTTCGGAGCGCATGCATCCTGTTGGATATGTTTGGATGTTTTAAGTACCAGATCTCCCACTTGAAAAACCCTGGGTCGTATGGCCTTGTTATATGCTCTCGAAACCCTCTGATGATATTTCTTGTTTCGCTCTTGTGCCTTGTCACGTCTAGAGTCTAGAAAATCCAGTTCTAGCACCCTGGAGTTCGATATTTCTTCTTCAATCCATTGGACTCCGCTTGCTGCCGCAATTCATGCTGAAGGAATCTTGATCTCTGCAGGTAGGACAGCATCGGCTCCGTAGATTAAAGAGAAAGGTGAAGTACCTGTAGAACTCCTGGGCGACGTACGATAAGCCCACAAAGCCAAGGGTAGCTGTTCATGCCATGTCCTTGGGTTGTCATGCACTGTTCTGCTGATAATCCGTATGAGAGTCTTGTTCGTACTCTCAGCTTGCCCATTCCCCTGAGGGTAGTAGGGACTTGAAAAAACTTGTTTGATACCGTAACTTAGAAGCAGCTTCTCCACTTGTTGATTGGCGAAGGGGGTACCATTATCGGTGATGATGTGTTTCAGCACTCCGTATCTACAGATTATGTATTCCTTGATGAATGCAGCAATAGTTAGACCAGTTGTGCTCTTGAGAGGGATTTCTTCAACCCATTTGGTAAAATATTCTGTGGCTGTAATTATGTATTCATGGGATTCTGACGAGGGAGGATTGACTTTTCCGATGATATATAGTCTCCGGCAATAAAAGGGCCATGGGCTGCTAATCTATTGTAGAGGCAAGCACGGGGTGTAGATGAGATTTCCATGGATTTGACATTGGTGACACTTCTGTACAAAATCTGCAGCGTCGTCTTCCATAGTAGGCCAGTAGTATCTTTCAAGAACTTGGAGGAATAATTTCCTTCTCCCTTGTTGTTCCCCCTTGTGAGTCTCTTTCAGAATGACTAGTACTTCTGATCCTGGTAAACAGCGCAACATGTTGCCTCCGTAGCTGATTCAGTATAGAATTCCCTCGTGAAAGACAAATGGTTTGCCTTTCCGTGCTATCGCGGATGCTTCTTTCTTTTCTTTCGGTAGAACATTATCTCGTAAATACTTGATGTAGGGATCACGCCAGTCCCCGATATTACTGACAGTGAGAATTTCTGTCTGATGAGGAGGGGATTGGTATTTCATGCATGCTCCTTGAAGAGCTCGTGATTGTATTTCCATGGATGGCTAGTAACAGCCTAATCGTTGTAGTCGCCTATAGCGTGTAATCACCAGTGTTTGCCCACATACCCCATTGTGGACATGATGAAGTTGTTGATGTGCCTCTTCTTCACCCAAACATCTTGACAGTGATGCGTCAGGATTGCGGTGGTACAAGACTCCATGGAATAAGAAAAAGTTCTTTAAATCTTTGAGGCTGACCTTTTCCCCTGGAAGTGGCTGTTTAGCTCATTTATGATCGGCGTTCTCCAATCACACTCCAAGACCTCGTCCGCCTTTGTCAACCAGGCATATGATACAGTACGTCTTTGAACCATTAGGGTTTTCTCCATTCCTTCAAATTCTAATTTTGAGGCCAGCGTCGCCAGGCAATCAGCGTGTCGATTGTTGGTGCGTCCGGTGTGAATTATCACTGCTTCTGCGAAATGATTCAAGAGCCTTTGTGCTTCTGCTCTATGTGGTGCGAGTGTGATTTCCTTGAAGGCATACATACCATTCATTTGGTTAACCAGTAACTTCGAATCCCCTCTTATCTCGAGATGATTGGATGCGGCTTGTTTTGCTAATGACAACTCCAGAAGAAAAGCTTCGTATTCTGCTGAATTGTTCGGGCACTTAAAATCCAATTTAAAAGAGTATGATACTTCACCAGCTGGGGAAACCAGGACTACCCCAGCTCCCCCCGTATCGTTGATGGGGGTGGCAGAACCATCGAAGTATAATAGCCACGTCTCTTCTTTTACCAACGATATCTCTGGAAATTCTCCTGGTACATCTTCATGTAGAGTAGTGGCGTCTTCTCCTGGGAACGCTGCGAGTAGATCTGCTAGCTACTGCTTGTCCTTTGATCGCTTTTGGAGAGACACACACTATGTCGAACTCGGACATTTGCATCAACCATTTGGCTGGGCGTCCGACTAGAGCCGGCTTCGATAGTAGGAATTTGATAGGGTCAGCTTTTGCTATAAGCACCACCCTATTGGAGAGTAGATAATGACGAAATTTCTGGATAGCGAGCACCAAGGATAGGCATGTATTCTCAACTTTGGTATATCTGAGTTCTGCATCTCTTAGGGTTCGAATGATGTAGTACACAGGATACTCTACCCCGTGTTCATCTTCTTGAGCTAACAAGGAGCCGATGGCGACATCGCTGGAAGCAGTGTATAATAGAAACGGACGTCCGTGTACGGGCGGCTTCATGACAGAGGGTGATAATAATAATTCTTGTATCTTTCCGAACGCCTTTTGCTGGGTCGGGGACCATATGAACTTCGCACCCTTCTTGAGTAAAGGGGTAAAAGAAGTAACAAATTGTGCTAGTCTTGGAATGAAACGGCGGATATAAGATACCTTTCCTAAGAAGCTTTGGAGTTCTTTTGGTGTTGCCTGGGGCGGCATAGTAGTGATGGCCCGTGTCTTTGATGGATCAACTTTGATTCCTCCTTCCGTGACTAGGAAACCAAGAAATTTCCCTGATGAAACTTCGAAGGCACACTTTAGGGGATTCATCTTTAGCTTGTATTCTCTACACTGTTCAAACACTTGTCGTAGTACTTCTAGGTGAGATGCTTTTGTCTTCGATTTTACCACAATGTCATCGACGTAATCTTCTACTTTTTTATGCATCATGTCATGGAAAATGGCAGTCATAGCCCGTTGATAAGTTGCACAAGCGTTCTTCAATCCATAGGGCATGACAGTGTAATGGAAGTTCCCCAACGGCGTGCAGAACGCGGTCTTGCTCGCGTCTCGTTCGTACATCTTGATTTGATTATAACCGTTGTAGCCATCCATGAAGGAGAACATGGCGTGGCCACTAGTAGCATCTACTAACATGTCAATGTTGGGCAGGGGAAATTCGTCCTTCGGGCAGCACTTGTTTAGATCTCTGAAGTCTACAAAACATCTGATTTGTCCATTCTTTTTCTTTACCGGGACTATGTTGGCCAACCACGTTGGATGCTGAATTGTCTTGATGAACCCAGCCGCTAGCTGCTTCTGAACCTCTATTTTAATTTGTTCTTCAACATCATGCCTAAAGTTTTGAGGTTGTTATTTGACGGGTCTGGAGTTGTGGATGACGTACAGGTGATGAGTTACTAATTTCAAGTCGAAACCTGGCATCTCCTCGTACGTCCATGCAAACGTATCCTGGTATTCCTTCAATAAGTTTATCATTCCACGTCGTTCATCTGGAGATAGCGCTGAACTTATGGATATAGGCCTCGGATTTTCTTTCGTCCCGATGTCACAGTTTCGAGAGTGTCTGTGGTTGAATCGGTGTCATCTTGTAATTGTGGAGGGGCTTCTGGTATGCCATCTTCTGTCGTTTCTTCATTGTTGTTGCACTCTTCTGTGCGGGGAAGTACATCTTCTACTTCCCTTGCTAATTGCTAACATGTCCGCCTGTGGTAAATGATTCCTCCGTCAGCATCGTAGGCAGTTACAAAATTGTTGTGTTGCCTGGGGTAGCACTGAGTCGATGCTTCAATTATTTAAAATTTCCTCGACGGTCTCTATGATCGCGACGGTCCGGGTAGTGAGGATGGAGAAATCTCTGGCTTGTCCGACTCTATTATCGACATCCAATCGGGTAGCGGTGTCGTGTAGATCTTGTCTGGAACTTCATATTGGTTTCCGAACAGTTCGGTGTCGTATACTGACGAATAAGGGGAGGAGGATGATGCTATCATAATGATATTTTCATCCAACATAGCTTTCATGCATTGGTGATAAGTTGACGGGACCACCTTGTTCTCGTGAAGCCAAGGCCATCCTAAAATCATGTGATACTCTGGTTATTTCTCGATGACATGGAATTTGACCTTCGTACGAATTGGGCCAACTTGCAAGTCTAAATGAACATGCCCATAAGTGTTGGTTTTGTTACCTTCAAAATCTTTCATTATAATGGGATGACGTACGATTTTGCGTTGTGGGATCCCGGATGCTTTAAGGGTCTTGATAGGGATAACATTGGCCATTGCTCCTGTGTCTATGAGGGCTCGTTTGAACTCATTCTTTTGGATATGTGATGTCACGTACAAAGCTCGATTGTGACCCTCTTCTGCCATCATGTCCTCTTCGGTGAAAGTGATGTCTTTTAATGCTGGATCGGCCACAAGTGATATTCCTGAGATTTCTGGGATTGGCAACACGGGATCTGTCTCGGAGGCTATTTGATTGAGTGATGCGAAAGCATTCATTCATTGATCTTTAGAAAAATGTAGTAATTCGCAGAGGTTCTCCATCAGTGACACAACTTCCTGCCCCACATGCTTCTTTTGTGTACTGAAACCCACGACATAGTCTCTAGCGTTGCTCTTCAAATCCCTTGTCTTCGAGAATTCTCCCGCTTCTGCTCTCTTCTTGAAGATCCACCTTAAACTATAGCAGTTACTAATGGGATGGTGTACAAATCTGTGGAAGTGACAATACTTGAGATCTGCTTTATGCTCGTTTGTAGGCTGCTTGTGTACGTGTGGTAGCTTAACCTTTCCACTTCGTACCCACGTTTCCAGCCATCCAATCACTTCTGCTATGGAGCAGGGGAAATTCGGTAGCTTAACTGCTTCTCCATGTGACGACGACGTCCTTGGATCCTGTAGCCTGCGCTTGGGTTGGTATTCCACCGAGGTCGAAGCTTTTCTCTTCCCTTCTTCTAATATGGTCTGGACCAAGATGTTCCTAGGGCGTTATCGAGGATGTAAGGAACGTAATTCAGTGTTTGTTCTTTCCAGGAGGGCTGGGGCAGTCGTCGCTGATATATTGGCTGCTCCATGTAATTCGGAAAATTTGAAAGCGTAGATTCTCCAAAAGTGCACGATAGACTGGCAACATGACATTTATGCATAAATCTATTAACTGCGCTTCGGTTACAGTTGTGTCGTGGAAGTCGAGTGCTCGAACTCTGAATCTCTTCACATAATCGTCAGGGTGTTCCTTGCTGTGTTGGGTTGTTCTGCCTAGATCTGACAGTGTCGTTCTTTCGTCGACAAATTAAGAATTACTTCTTGTAGAAAGCGTTCACCATTTCCTCCCACGTTGTGATGTTGTTGGGAGGGATGTTGTTATACCAGGTGTAAGCCTTTCCAGTTAGGGATTTGGAAAATTCTTTGAGCCGTAGATCAGGGTCGCGTTCATGTTCGCCCAACGATTCTGTGAACCGGGATATGTGTTCATGTACATTCCTATTCCCGTCGTACTTTGAAAACACATGGGAGACGTATCCACATGGCAGGGGAGTTCTTAGTATTTTACTCGAATAAGGGGGTTGGTACTGATAGATCGACTCTGGCCCTGTCTTTCCTCCGTATGCTTGCAAGAGCCTTTCAAGATCTTCCGCAGTGACATACTTAGTTGAGTGACTCTTGCTCTCCTCTATTCTTTCCATATGACAAGGTGTGCGCAGTCGCCGAATATCACCAGGTACAGTTGTCTTCCTAATTTTGCGTTGCGGGCTTCGAGCATCGCTGACCATTGTTGTTTTCGCGACTTCTGGTGGTGGATTTGGCGGAGACATCAAGGCCTCTAGATAGGAGCGTGCACCATTTCGAGAATCTACTGCGTTGGCTGGGGTAGGCTCTACATTCAGTTTGATAATTTTGGGTAAGATTGAATGGATTTTGGGAAAAGATGATAAGTGAGAAGCTGATATCATGCCAGCGATGATACCGCCATTCTTCAGGGACGAAGAATTTATCTTGCTGATCTTTGATTTCGACCTTAGTTCGACTATCCTTGAATGAAATGAAGTTTCCTGAGACCGAGAGATTGATCTCCCACTGTGGTCGCCAATTGTTTTACCCTAGAAAACAATGTACTGCAAAAAAGTACTTTTAAGTTCGAGAGATCAAAGTCGAACAAATCTATCCTAAACTAAGACAATGGCCGTTCCAGACTTGCTTCGGTCACAGTTGAGGAGATAGGGTTGGTATTAGGAGGGGAAGCAGAGAAAGAGTAAGATCAGGTATTTCTGGTTGAAAAAGTGGTAATTGTGTATGGTTTCTGAATAACTTAGAAAGATGATAGTTGTCGAGGACAACTTGGTTTTTCTTCTGGTATCGCAAGTATTTCTTAATTGAATCTGAATCTCAGGTTTTGCTCGAAAATGAAAGATGAATCGAGATGAACTGAAATGAGATCAATTATGATGAGTTGTTCCCTGGAAACAGATGAAGTTATCTATTTATAGTATGTTCAGAAATACACCGATCTCTTGTTAATCGTGGAGGAAAATGGTAAAGTGGAGATAGTGGAATGATGGAGTTACTCCCGTGGAGATAGCTTAGCTGCCAGTCATGCCCACTTCCTATTACCCAGTAATTTCCTGCGAGTATAACCTCTTTCTAAGTGGGTGTCACGCCACAACTGTCGTAGACCGCCAGACCAAAACCCTAATGTAACTCCCCCCATTTGTGACACGTTTTGATATCTCTGTAGAACGATATGTATGACTCGTCGTTCGAGTAAATTCGTATTGACTTCGTTGACCTTGCCATCGCTGGATGTTAGGTCTTTAGCAATAAGAGTATGAGATGACTTCCGTGTTGGAGAATATGGATACTTAGAAAATACTCCAAACATGTGTTTGGCTAAAGTAGTATTGTCATAATATTACTTATGTTGTGTTAACATGGAAGGTAAGTAGAATAGATCATGAGATTAGATTTGGCCATAGATGGCCAAAGCATGTCATAGGCTGAAGCTGCCTGTAAGCTTAATCTGACCAAGCGGTCAGGTCATGACATAGTCCAAAATCAGGTTCTCACCAAGCGGTCAGGGATGTCACAGACTGTCATTGTGCCTTAGGTTTGGCCAAGTGGCCTAAGAGATGGCCAGCACCATCCCATACTTCTCTTGGCCTAGTGGCCTAGGGATGGCCAGCGCCATCCCACATCGCATTTGGCCTAAGGTCCTCGGGATGGCCAGCGCCACCCCATACTGCTCTTGGCCTAGTGGCCTAGGGATGGCCATCGCTATCCCACATCGCATTTGGCATAGTGGCCTAGGGATGGCCATCGCCATCCCAATGTTGCATTTGGCCTAGAGGCCTAGGGATGGCCAGCGCCATTCCAATGTTGCATTTGCTCTAGAGGCCTAGGGATGGCCAGCGCCATCCCATGTCGCATTTGGCCTAGAGGCCTAGGGATGGCCAGCGCCATCCTAATGTGCATTTTGCCTAGAGGCCTAGGGATGGCCAGCGCCATCCAAATTGCATTTGGCCTAGAGGCCTAGGGATGGCCAGCGCCATCCCAATGTGCATTTGGTCGTGTGACGACCAATATAAAAAGGGTGGCGTATGACCATAAGATGGTGCTGGCCAGAGCATCCCTCGTCCAACCAGGGTCGCTGCAGCAGTCCTGCTCTCCAGGTCATGTTATGATTCATCATGCTTTTTAGGGTGGCGTAAAATCTTGTGTTTTTAACATGGATCTATTCTAAGCCCATTTCTTTGCTTTACAATTTTACCCTTATACCAAAATCCATCATCTACACCTGCGCACTTGATTCCCCCAGCGCCGTCCTTTACAAGCCTAGCTAGGAGTTGCTTCAGCTGCAGTAAAGAATTTCAATAGCTTTCGCGCCTCCAACAGGATGCAAAAAATGATTCCTATTTTGAAATCTCAAATCTAAGTGAATGAAATCTAGAACTTTGAATCGAAGTCTTCATAGATGTCTTCGTTTGGTCTTCAATCTTCAATATTCCGGTAAACTTGATCCGAGTCTCAACCATCTTAAGTATCCAGGTCTGAAACCGACTTTAGTGACCAATCAAGTATTGAGTTTTGGCATATAACTTTGACAACCAACTTGAAATTTCAAAGTCAGTGGGTTCAAGTAAGATAGTGCTCTAACAAAACCAATTTACGAAACATTAGACAATTAAAAATTGATCTGCAACCTTTCAATAAACATATGATTTTTTAAGGAAAAATTATCAGGATACAAAATCTAATAACAAAATACACAACTATGAATAACAAAAAATGTTATAAAACATTAACAATGCATGTCCCTGATGAGCTACGAGCTTCAATGTGTTTGAGAAGTTCCTCTGCATGTTTTTCCTTTACAATGCCAGACAAAATATGGCAAAATATCCATTCTTCCAGTAGGCGGCATTAGAAATTTATGTCAGGAGATATCAACTCATCATCGGAGCTGAAGCTTTAGTAAAATTATTACTAAAATACTATCTTCTTTTACAGTGTGACTTGATCGACCAACAAGGTAATTAAATAAATTATCATTATTGAAAAACTGTTTAGAATCTCTGCTGGTGTGTAATTCACCCCCTCCATACCATAATCTTTTCTTTTTTAAACGTAACAAGGATGCAAGGAACTAGGTTCTTCAAGAAATACCAAAACCTTTAAGCATAATTTACACGGACTGGATGTGAAAGCACAGTTGAGTGGTTTTACAAGTCTTCTTCTTCAATTAGGGACTGATCCCTTACAATAGTGTTAGTTCAGAGAGAAAAATGAAAAAAGAGAAACATAATAAAGAAATACCAAAACCTTCAAACATTACTTACAAGGACCGGATGTGAAAGCACAGTTGAGTGGTTTTACAAGTCTTCATCTTCAATTAGGGACTGATTTCACCCCTACAATAGTGTTAGTTCAGAGAGAAAAATGAAAAAAGAGAAACGTAATAAATAAATAAAAATTCACACATATCCACAAGAGAGTAACAAGACAATTTAAATATCTAATTTAAAATGCAGTCAAAACCTACAATTGATCCTGAAAAGGAGCGGATACCAAGTACACCACCAACTTTTTAATGTCGTGAACCTCTGTGATAATTTACTTATTCGATCTAAAAAACAATATTCGAGTAATAACCCGAGATGAGATCTTTATTCAAGATCTGAATTTCACAAAGATAAATCTTTGGAAATCTCAAGGAGTTCGAATTCACTCAAAGGTTGATAATATACTTCTTTGCGATTACATCAATAATATCAATCGGTAAATATCATACGGAAATAAAGTAATCCAAGACACTATAAATTTTGTTAACGAGGAACCCGCAATCTAGCAGAAAAACCCTGGTACCTCGTCCAGTTTTGTACATACACAACCTACTATCACACTTCGGACTAGAATGTAGTCGAGACCAAATTAACCCTCCAAGCAATTTATCTGTAGTTGTTCCCCTATGTCTCTTGGCTCTCGCAATAATGAACACACTAGATAACCTTATCTAACATCCTTTATTGCCTAAGAGTTGCTCCACAGTATTTCGTGAAGACTAGCGCTACCGTGCCTCTAACATGACGTATGGATTTGGATTTCCTTTAGATATTCAATCAAGGTTCTGAGAAATCTAGTCTTGATCAATTAGGGATTATTAATCTAGCCTTATTAATTGATTTTATCTATCAACAAAGCAACAATCTTAACACTAGGCCAAAAATTGTTTCTTTGCTGGAACTTCTAGGTCTTATTCTTATGTCAAAAGAGCCTTACAAAGTTCTTATCGAAAATTTGATCTTTCTGATTGATTGTTCGCAAACAATAAAATTGACCCAAGATGTCATCTATTTATATTGATCATCAAGGAAGGTCTAGCTTAAGAATTAAACGACCTTTGGCTCAAGCAAGTTCGTGAACTTAGAAAAGTCTATAATTTAGTTGACCCGTATCTAATCTTAATTTATCGAACCACCTAGAACCACAAGTGGCTAAAGTAGTGAAAATATTCGCCTTGACTCATAAGAAGGATGAGACCAAAATATTGGCTAAAGAATACCGTGCACTGGTTCACGCTAGGTGCGTGAAAAAAATGGAGGCAAAGTGGATATGAGTTTCGGAACTTATGTATGATTCGCGATAGGTATGTGAACCACATAAAATATTTCAGTTCAGTTACGGTTCTAACTCATGATTTATACTTTGGACTTTAAAAACTTTTCACTCTAGCATGGTTCGTCATAGGTACATGAACCTGTTAGCTTGAGTATTCCGCTTCAAATTTCAATGTCTTAGCCATTGTATATCTACGAGTGTTCCTTCTGAAAGTTCCAAATCTTCGTACACAACGAGTTAAAGAACTTTCTTTTCAATCCTTCTTATGTAGATCAGTATCCATTGCTATCGACTATTATATGATAGAATGATAAACACGAGTTCGATGAATAATCCTTACTAACCTTTTAACGATAGGACAAAAGATAATCAAATGTGTAAGCTCCGGTCGTCAATCTTCAATTGGTCTTCGTCTCAACACCTAATTTATCCTAGTCCGAGAATGACAATGTAGACTAAATCAAGGATTGCATTTTGGCAACTAAACTTCATCATTAGGTTCAATCGAGCAATGCTCTAACAGATCCTTATTTTCAAAATCACATCATGCAAGTTTTTGTGAGATACCAGACACAGTGTAAGTTCTTCTCTTGCATGATTATCCGTCCTATTTCACCTGCAAATTCATTGAATGGTTTGAAAAGAAGCTTAAAAAAACTCTAATAACAAAAATCAATCAACTCTTATGTGAATCATCGACTTCATCCTATATGTAAGTTTAATTGATTTCATTTAGAAAAGTTGAATCTGATTAAAACAAATTGGATCTACTGATTACCCTGGGTTTTCTGCAGCTTAGTCAATAAATTTTTCAACAGTTGTGGATGAACAAATTGGGACTAAACTTTTTGAGGTTTATTAATTTTAGAAATTTGTAAAGGTTTGTATATTTCAAGTCTATACGTGGTTGTAAATAATGAGAAAAATTAAACTCATTACCCTACGAGTTAAGCCGACAATAAATAATGTTGTCTTATTTTTCTTAATTTAGATTTTTTTTTTATTAAATGGGTATTTCATGTTTTACGAATATAACATATATGATATGTGTGGTATTTCATCTTTTAAGAATATATGTATTGGCGTTTGATAGTTTATAATATCTTGGTTCGTAAGATATCAATTAAAACAAAAGTAGACTTATATTGGCAAACCATTAACACTAGATTATGTCAATGACATAATCATTTTTTGAAAAATGTGAAAGAACGATGGTATATAAGGGTAAGGCAAGAGTGTGTATAATTTTTAAGAATGAGGTTAACTTTTATAAGACTAAATGTGACTGTGATTAATCGATGATATAAATGAGTCTCGACAGTTTGGCATGCATGCTTTAGATTTTCTAATATCTAATAATTCATATGAGAAGAAAAACAAGTTGAAATGTTACTCGTGAACTCTAAAAACTGAGAAACGAAGATCATAAAAGATATCTGTTTTGCATTAGATACGTGAATGTACAGTTTGTGTCTAATCGGTTGATCTGTGGTTATATGTCTCATGGATAATTTTTAATCTTGAGTCTTGGTGTTGATTTTGTTGGGATATTATTCTAATAATTAAGCATTATGATAGTATGAATACCTTTTGATTTATTGCTTTTTGAAATATTAGTGACCCTTTTTTTTCTAGTATATTGCAATTTCTCGATTATTACATGATGATTTCTTAACTTCTAAGGCTATCGGATTTTTTTTTGGATATCGACAGTTGTTACGTGTGTGTGAAAATTAGGTACCAGGAGACATGGCGGTGAATGCCATAATTGTGACAATATATGGTGGGTCATGCAAATAAATCATCATCAAGTGATCCATTTATTTACCAAGTTTGTTCATCTAAAACAGAGCCAGTGAATTCAACAAAGTTGAGGGATTATATTCACAACCATTTTACCAAGAATCCGTTGATCGGTAGAGATGGAAAGTCTATTCGAGTTATAAAGTCTGTTCGTTTGCCTTTTATTACTAGTTTTCGAAGACACATCTTTCTCTTTTACACTTTAACATTGAAGGTTGGTTATTTATTTTGCTTATCTTCATACTAATTGATAAAAGCAATGCTTTCATAAAAAGAACGCAATGGTCACTCATAAATCATTTTTTTATACAATTTGAATGTGTTAATCAATAAAAGTTTTAAAATGTGTAAGTAATTGACCACTAGATGGAAAATAAATCAAACTTAACTTTCTTTTTATAAATTTAGTTGAGAAAACGTAATCAGTGTCGTCCAGAGAACTCTATGCTTTTGGTTTCCTTATTACGGTTTGGGTCGAAAATGGTCCTTTGCTAACATTTGATGTTGTCCTTTTTCAAAACGCTAAGACTATATTAGCGAGGTCAAGAAATTATTGCACTGAAGTAGATTTTCCTAGTTGCAAATGATAAGATTTTGCTTTCCCTAAATCAAATTTCCTGTCTTGCCAGTATCTTCATGATACATGCAGGGACATGAAGCGAAAGATTGATCAGACATTACGGATGGTTGAACTGAATAAACCTTACATATTCTTCAAAGGAGAGTAAGTAATTGTATTTTTTTCATGTATTTTTTGGTTTCTCCCGATGTTTATAACATTAAAACCTAAATATTTTTTGTACAATAAAATCAAAATGCCCACACCTTACAAGCCTAATAGAACAATATTAGAATACACATGCAATCATCAGAGTCTGTATTTTGTTATTCAGGTCGTTATAATTACTTGTGTTCTATGCAGTTAGAGCATTGATAGTGTTAATGTTTTTAACTAATTCTAGAATATAATGTTCTGTAGATTCGACGATTCATACATAGAGACACTCAGAACTGTGATAAGTGCAAACAAAGTAGAGGAAAAATGAATATTTCTTTGCATAGAATGGAATGACTATTTCATGAATATTCATCTTCCCGGGCAAGTGAAGTATGTTATTAAGTTATAAAGTTGAACTTATCGTGTAGTTTTAAATACCACCAAGCTTGTTTGTAATAAATTACTATGTTTTATGTTAAAAGCACTTAATTGAAAGTCAATTCCTGCTCGAATAGGACAATGTAATTTTAAAATGTGTGAATTTTCTTACCGAAAAATGTAAGAGTAATATTCTGCACAATAGTTCTGTACGAGTAGAAAATCTGCATAGGTACTAGTGATACCATATCCATCAGATCTACTCATACATACAGTTACTTTAGTTGAGATTCAATGGTGCGAGGACCTCAAGAACAATACCGAAGGTAATTAGAATAGTAATTAAAGACTAAACATATAACAGCAAAGGCTAATTCATAAAGATTTATCTGTATTTCAGCGTTGCGATTACATGAATATAACCCTAAGGAACCAGAGGAGATACAGACCTAATCTCACTCTTGCCATTTAGGTTCAACCCAGAAAGAATCCAACCCTTACAACGTTTTCCAAGCTCGCCTTATATAGGCCGAGCTTGGGTGGTTTACAACTAATAGGACAAGAGACTCAATCGTGGTGGTGTCAGTCCCTGTCGAGTAAGGCGGTGACGCTCCGAAGTTGATTCTTGGTCTTCGGCCCCTCACCGTGGTCCGAATCCTTTCCTTTCGAGTCTTCTTCTTCGTTCGTGTATGACCTTCTTTGGGCTAATCCGAGGTTTCACTGTTGATCCTCTCGAAGTGGTTTGGCTTCTTGGATGCGAGACTCGTGTTCCGAGGGGTTTTACTCCCTACAATTTGCCTCTTTCCTTTCCTTGTATCGAAGATGCAAGGAGAGGAAACTCTCTCCGCCACCTCTTTGCCAAGCATCCCCACTACCTTCCAGGTGCGTATTTTTTGACACGTTCTCCTAAGTTCGTGGCTTTTCACCTTCTGGCTGGTAGAGCCGGTTTCTCTCACTATTTAAGTTTCGTTTCTCCCTCTAAAATTTTTTTAGACCTTTCGTTTTCATCTTTCTTGGCGCCGGTGGTTTTCTTCTTCGAAACCTCAATTTGTATCTTCATATCAGGTGAACTATCCGTTCCTTTCTCCTTGACCCATTGTTTTATCTTCCTTGTCTTTCATCAAGTTGGTTTCTTTAGGATTTTCCCTTCTCTCCTCTCTCTCTATTTCAAGTGGCCTCTGTTATTTCCGTCCGCCGGCGGTATTGCGTTTTCTTACCTGCATCTTCTTTTTCCATGTCTTTTTCCATGATTGAGGCCCTTTCTTTAAGGTTAAATGGTGTGAATCCTGATGGAAGGGGCTTTCAAATTGAGGCCATTGATTCTCCCAGATTGACTCCAGAATTGGTCAGGGAGTATCAATGTAGCGAGGACATACTTGTGGTGATGTTTCATCAGATATCTGCTGGGTTACTTCTTCCTCTTTATCAGTCTTCTAATCCTTTGTTCCTTGAAATCCTTTGCTCTCTTCCTGAACCTCGAGGTGTGATGCAACTTACTTGCAGTTCAATCTTTCTTATCAATCAGTAGGTTCTGCAGTCTGAGAATAATTCCTCTCTTGGATCCACATCAAAGTACTATTTTACTGCCAAGAACTTTTTTAAGCACTACGAGCCCTTTTTAACTATAGACAATAAGTTAGCTCCTTGGGGGGTTAGCTTTCGGAGGGTGGAAGGTAGCCGAAACATTCTCCCCGAATCTTTGAATTATTCGCTGGACGAAGACTGGTCTTCGGAGCCTATACTTCTCAAAGGTCCTATACTCCGAGGTTGGAAGGACTCTGGCCGATTCCTTGTTCGGACTGAGTTCGAGGTAGGTCACGAGTTTGAGACTCAACACCTGTTTTCTATTTATTTTTCTGACGA